>WAAB01019011.1:109475-214241 GCA_013389865.1 Piaya cayana
TCTCTTGCATGTGCTCCATGATAGCACTCAAGGTCACCTGTTCCGTAACTTTCCCTGGCACTGAGGTCAGACTGACAGGCCTGTAGTTCCCTGGATTGTCAATGAAGAATGAAAAGACTCCAGCCCCTAAAACACAATTGGACCCAATGCCAGGTGAACAGTTTTTAAAGAGTGCATTGTGGGTAGGAATTTGGATTGGAAGAGTATAATTACCCATAGATTTCTTTGCTTAGAGTGCCTCTTCAGAGGCACACAGCTCAAGCCATCATCTGATGCTGCCCCAACAATAAATTGGCCTGAAGTATTTAGTGTCCGAGACACTGTCTCAGGAATTGTAGGTTCAAGCCAACTGGAGAAAATGACAGAGAGAGAGTGTGAGTGGATAGCATCATAAAAGGGACACCTAGCTGCAGTCATCTGCTGTGTATGGCCCTTGGCCCTAGCACCTGGAGTCTCAGTTGGAGTGACTGCAAATCTCAGTGTTTGTATGCTCTGGAGAGATTTTTTTTTTCCTGTAATAAGATCATGAGAGAAATGGACTGCAAAAACCAGATGGACTCTTCCTAAATAGCATCTGCTAGCACCACCACAGGAGACAGAATGCTGTGCTACATGGACCACTGGTCTACCTCAGTAGGGCATTGCAAATGTTCTTTAAATGTTCATATATTCATTAGGAGAACCAAAACATCTGAAAAGAATGCTTTGACAGTCTTCTTGGTACTCAGCATAAAGGGATTTATTTCTCTAACTTTCTGGTGTTTCCCTCAGCCTCTCCAGAAATGGACATAGACCCCTCCAGAAATTAAGAGGTATCTACAAAATGCTTTGATATTTCAAAACTGTATTTTTATGTATGTAGTTGCTCCATCCAAACTTTTTTTCCCTACCATGAAAACAAAAATTCCCCCTCATTAAAACAAAATGTTTAATTTACTGTAAAAATATTGGATGTTTCTTCTATTTCCCAAGCATAAGAATATATTAAGAATGGTAAAATAACTAGCTTACTTAAGTGACTCTCAAACCCAAACCCATCTAAAATATGGCAAGTATAACCATGTGTCTTTTGAAAATGGACTGATGCTTCATAAAATTCTACCTCATCTGTGTAGGAAATGAACCATTGAGATATGGTACATTCTTGGCCTCTGGCTTACAGTAGCAAGTAAAATCTGGGTAAGACCATCCATTTACCTTGCTGTGGTATTCTCTGCACCAGATCTCAGACTAGAGCTGTGCCACTTGTTCTCCCCACCTGCCCTTGACCTATGTGCTCATCTGAAGGGCCTGATAGATTCTTCCTCCCTGATCCACCTTCCATCAGTTGACTTCCAAATAACTTGGATCTATTCCCCTCTGAAATAACATCCAGAGCAGAAATGGGCTATAGCAAACTCTGCCTTAGCAGTGTCATCATGCTGATGTGCTGACATGAAACTGTTAAGCTGATTCATTCCAAGTATAACACTCAAGTGGATTCTTTTTAACACAGGGCCAATTAAGCCAATTTCTTCTGCCTGCACCTCTGGACACATCTGACAAGACTTAATACAACTGGCAAGAATCCTCTCTCCATCAACATTCTTTATTATAAATGTGATTAGAACAGCATCCACACAGGGGCAGATGTTCATCTTATTTGAATGCAGCCAACAGAGAGAAGTGTGTTTCTGAACTGAGAGTCAAGAGTACTGCTATTCCATACAGATGTATTCTTATTTCACATTAATTCCTATAAGTGCTTTCCTTAAAAACGCTGAACTGCAAAAGTTAGGTTACTTTATTACCAAAAACTACTACCAATTCTAAAAGCTCTCGTATTAGTAGTTTTCCTGTAGTTTTCAGTTATTTGTTAAACCCCATATTCTGTACTAGTCTCAGGCTTAGGTCATTATGTGCTAAGATGAAGACAATAGAGTAACTTTATGCTTCTCTTATAAGTACTGTGCTAGTGTCATATGCAGAAAGGTTGTTTATTTTTCCAAGTAATTCTTATGCACATTTCTTTAACTGATTAAACATACACTGAGAGGTTAAATCAAAGTACAAGATTGTCTACAATCAGTACTTTATTACAGAAAAAAAAAAGTATTTATTTATTTTAACAGAGAAAAAAATTGAATGAGCAACAGCTCCTGGTCTCTCACAAGCAAATCTCCAGCTCACAACAGTGCAACTTCAAAATGCTTTACAAGATCAGTTAGGTAATGTGCACATTAGCACAGAAACAAAGAAATACCACAAAGAAAAAAGAAACCCAAATGTTCAGGAGGCATTTCTCTACAAATTAGAAAGATTTTTCATGAAGGCACATGCTACTAGGTAACTAATAAGTAGGGAGATTTTGAAAAAATGTCATGTTTGCCCAGAATTATTCTGTACCAGATAATATCCATCATTCTGAAGCAACTGGTTTGGGCTTCTGTAGACACACGAATGATCAGGCAACACACACCAATAGGCTAGCTCCAAATTCCATTCAGTTGTGATAGATATTTCCTGATAGTCATCTGGTTTAATGATTTCCAGTCAGAGGACAATACCTTTAAGGTGGATTGCTAACATGCAGTGCCTCGCTTGCCATATAACTTAGAGTGAGCAGCAAATAAAATGTCAGTTCTAGTTAAAAATGGAATTTTCAACTATCTTATCCAAGAATTTGAGAGTACAAATCACATAAGAACAGATTTGTTTTGGAAATTGGAGATGGAAGGTGGAACGGAATATTTCACATCACGACCACATTATCTCATCATAAACCCACCTAAGTATTTTCCGGTCTTCAGAGTGGGTGATAACTTATGAGGTCTAACAATTTTATGGCAATTCAAGTAAAGAATTCAGAATTGATATGATGGAGATACTTTCATTCTTAAATACTGTAGAACACCTAAATAGTTTCCATGAAAAACAAACAGCCCTGTAAAGTTGCATGCACACTGAAAGGAAGGTGACACTTCAACAGAAGAATCTGTTTCACAACACTCTTCTTTCACAGATCCTTTAAATAAAAGGATAGTTTCACCAAAGTCACCTCTGGAATTAATTTTTCTGTTTATGCATACCTATGCATACACACTCCAACTCCAATCCACTGCGTTCATGGATCTACATGTGCAGTGACAGAAATCATCCAGGACTATTCCACACACTCCATACTAACACCTGCACATGTACAGCTTGACATGCAAAAAGTAAATAAAAAAACATTCTCCAGATGTAGGTTTGTGGATTTCACATTAAGAAGATAAATCCATGTGAAACATGAAAATTAAAATATAAACACTTGACTTTTTCCTCGCAGTCTGCTCCAACCTAGCTCTTTGTCATCCATCCTTTACAGGTCAGCAGTTTCACAGATGGGAGTTTTAAATGCCCAGCAGACACAATAGAAGCTAGATTTTCAGAGATGCTCACTGCACAAAGAGCTGACATCTTTTGATGTCAGTCTAACCTAATAATTTATTATGATTTCCAATGTAAACTATTATTGAAAACATCTTCCCAATGCAAGTCAGAAGAATTTGGAAAAGCTTTTAGAATTTAAAGCATTTTTAGAGCCCATTTCCAGGATTAAATACGACTGTATCATTAAGATATTTGGCATGAGATTTGTATTCATTTATGTGACTAATAATAAAATATAACCAATTCTTCAATCTCAGCCTTATCAAACAGGGATCCAACATTGGCAAGACCCCTGATTGCTATAAAAGGCATACTATTCATGCCAGAGATATTTTTCTTCATTTTCCCCTGGGGAGAAGAGGAAGTTTTTGCAGAACAGGTTATAGTGAATCTATGGGAATAGTGACAATCAAGCTCTTGGCTCCTAGAATAGTCAAAACTATAGACTGAAACACACAAATTACAGACCTTACCTTGCTCTGACTCCATTTAGGGAAATCCTGCTTATTTGGGCAGTAGCCTGTTTTTATTTACTTGCACAAAAAAAAGCAATTCAGTTTATTAATTCCTATAATTTTTTTTTAAATCCTCATAGCGTTTTCTTTAACTGTTATGCCATATCTTAGTCATATTTAAGAAAAGGCTACCCATGATTCCCACGACAAGCCTTCCACCAAATAAAGATTTTAGGTAGCAAATCCTATTAAGTCTTATCAGAATTCACATCCTAATTCTGAAAGGCATAGTACTATCAGTATAATATCAAAATAAGAATGATGAACTCAGAGCAGACCACTAATGCTGAATGCTGAAAAGACTAAACAACAGCATTTAACACTTCACATACAACTACTGTAAAGAGAAACATCAAATGACTTGCATCTAACTCACTAAGTTTATACTCAACATAGGAGTCCCAACTGAAAGAAAAGGTTTATTTTTCCAATTTACCTACCTCAAGTACCAGCCAAAGCTGGTCTCCATTCTTCACATCTTTTTTATAGTACATGCCGTAGAATTTGACTACATTGGGATGATCGGAGAGAGCTTTCAAAATGTTGTACTCAGCTTCAATTTCTTCATCAATATCCTAGTGTCACAAATGAGAAATACATAGCAGTTAAGAAATAAAAAGCCCATCACAGCATTTTCTGTCTATTCAAATGCAGTTCATAATAATACAAAGAAAAAACCCAACGAGAACAGGAATGTACCTCTTGCAGGGCTACAAAGCTTGGTTCTGTTTACTCAATGTAAAACAATCATCTGGTTTTTTACTTGTTTTTTATCAATTTCAATCAACAAACACCCCGATATGACAAAGCAGCCCTCAGAAGAATGGAGAAGAAGCATTTGAAGGTAAAGCCAGTGCAATCCACAAGTGGGTAGGTATTGGGAAGTCTCATGATACTTCTCTAGTCTCAAGAGCTAGAGATGGTGCATCTGGAATTACCTCTCCACCCCAAGAAATGGTAGGCACTGGATGACTCATGTAACCCCTCCAACCTCTGGGCTGCTGTTACTCATTGAGGGGCACTATCAGACTGTTTCGGCTACACTGAGAAAATATTCAATCCATCCTGGCCACAGGTAAAGTCAGGATAGTTACAGCCATTTTCCCACATTCTTTAGATCTCAAAAAAAAAATATACTTGCTTCCAGATTTAATACATTTTGAAGACCATTTGCTATTTACAGACCAAATTATTTGAAAAAAAATCAGTTCTAGAGGAAGGCTACCTATGAATTCAACTATCCATATAAACAGATTTCATATCAATGAAAAGGACCCACTCAGTGCTGAAAACCTGTCTCACCACTACCAAACAGAAGTGACCATGGCAGAGAAAATGGATGCTTTGTATTCCCAGTGAAGGGAAACGAAAGAATGTAAGACAAGAAATGATGGAGAGAGAAAATACATCCAGCAAAAACAAAAGGACGTATTATAAAGCAGAACAAAACCACAAAACCCAAAAAAACAGAGCTGAAAGCCAAAAAATACAGACAAAACACACAATAGCCCTGGTTGCCCTAGGGAAACTGGAAGAGAATTAGCCCAATGTCCTACTGTGATTTAATAGAGGTTTCTGCCTCCTGAGGGACACTCAGATTTGATGAGATTTTTACTATTAAAAGGAGAAATGAAAAGAGAATTAAATGAATAGAATATTCATTCTGTGCACATTAAAAAGAAAAAAAAAATCTTCCTATGCATTTTATGAAGGAAGAAAACTTAAAATATTTGGTTAAATTTAACATATATACCTAGATAAGAGTAACTCTTTTAGAAACAGTAGAAGGAATATTTTTATGTAAACTTACACATAGGATAATTTGGCTGAGCCCTAAAATACAATGGTATTTACTTATTGTCCTGAGGACAAGACTAAAAGCATTGCCAGTTCCATCTTCATATATTGTCATTTCAACACCATCATTTCCTGTTTCAGCTTCAAAAAGCTGAGCTGTTAATTCAACACAAATAATCTGAGATCTCTAAAGGTTTAAACACAAAATGCTTATTTCAGTCTCACATAACCCATGGTAACATAGTTTCGCAGTTTAATTTGGAAACATCATTTAACAAAGTGATATAAAACCACATGATTACTGCTTGTTTTTCCAGTCCACCTCTTGACTGGCACAATTCTGAAAACATCCTTAAACCAAAAAAATTGTAAAATTTAAAGAAAATACAGAAAATATTTTTTTCTTCATTGCAATGGCTCCCTCTGCAGCCATTAATAATACTTTCAGTTTAACCAAAAAGAACTAGTTTATTACTTTCACCCTGTTTCTAATAAAGGATTGCCATTCTAACAGTAACGTAGAGGTACAGCAGCTACTCAAGACAAACTGTAAATAGGAAGGGGAAAAGAACAGTATTGTTAAAATAAAAAGGAGAATATATTCAGTTAAAAGATTCAAATCTTGAAGTGTGATGTTACCTCTATTACTGTCTTCCATTTTGCCATTAAGATAAGGAATCTGTTTCCATCAGTTAGAGCTTTTCCTCTCTTCAATTTCTTACACTGCATCTTTTTACACTGTGTTTTTTTCTGCCTTCTTTACATTCTACTCCCTTATCTCCTACTTAATTTATTTCTCTTTCCTCTAGCATCAGTTTTACTACTTCTCTCTTCCGGTCATCATCACTTACCCTTTTCCGACAACTTCCAAAGCAAGCACAACATTGAAAGCTTCCCTGATGCCTTCAGTAATCCCTGCCATAGCCAGCTGCCACTTAAGAATCATTACTGAACACCAGTGAAACAGGTGAAAGCAGAAGCTTTTCTTGATATGCAAAAATTCAGATGAACGCCAACTGCAAGAAAGTCCTACCTATTCACTGCAAGGACAAGAATCTTGTTTACAGGAAGCAACAGAGTTAGAAGCGGAGTTTCCAATGCGTTTGAATTCATCAAGATCCTAATCACTTGGCTGCAAATCAGGTTTATTTTGGGAGAGATATGTTCATACTGAATTGAGATGAACCTCCTTTTGTTGCTTTGAAAGCAGATCAACAAGAAACACAGCCAACATAATGCAAGACGCTCTGTTTTCACAAGCACATTTCATAGGCTTATGGGCCATGGGATTATAACCTGACAGAGTGATATGCTGAGGTAGACAAAGCCCTCCGTGGCCATGCAGTTCCAGACCTGAAGCATTTCACACAACATGGTGTGCTCTTCCCTTCCTGCCCAGAGGTCATGGAATAGAACCACATCCCTCACAACCCTATACTGGAACAGCAAAAGATGAGCTCAAAGGGGCCACATGAAACAGGAACAGCTCCTTGTCCATGTTTTGCAGGTTACTGTTCTCAGGCAAAATCCTACACCACATGCAGCACCCTTGAAGTCAATGGGGTCTGTCTTCACAAACCAGAATTATATTTTTCCTTACTCTTTGAGCATTCATCAGCTGCTCAATGAATGTCAGTTATTGAAAACAAAAATATACTCTACAACACAGTAACTCCACCTCTCAGTCACCTGGTGCTTTGTGTGGAGGCAGTAATGCCTTTGAATTTTCCATTTGGAAAGATGGATCCCTCTGTGATATCTATGTACTTTGGCATGTTCTGAAAATGCAGAACCAATAATAACAACAACAATAGACTATGCTATTTTTATTTTTAAAGTATCACTCATAGCGTCTAACTCAGCTAAAAGCATGTACTCAAAATAGACGCTTGAAGATACACCTAAAACACTTTAAAGTATGTAACTTGCTTACTGGCTAGCATGTAAAAAAAAAAACCTCAAGTGGAACAACTGTAAAAATAGAAGCAACTAGGACTCCTGGCACTGAAAAAGAAAATGATCAGATCTGCTTGTGAAAGTAAGAGACAAACGAGGGGAGAATCAAAAGTAAAACTAACAAAGTTTTGGTATATTTCTGACTTCTACCATGTGCAACCACTTCCAAGATCATTTATGATACAAAAAATGCACTGACAGCTAGCCTAATACTTAGCAGTTTGAAGCAGTTTATTTCACTATCACTTCTAACACAAATAATCTATCAAGTTTAAAAGAAAAAAAGACTACATAACTCACATTTAAATAAGCACAAGACAAGTAATTTAAATAGCTTACGTGAACAGGATCCAAAATTTTGACTGCTGCTTTGCTGCCATTTTTCTTATTTAACACCTTGAAAACTTTTCCATATGTTCCTTTGCCAATAGTCTCAATTATTTCCCAGGTATCTGAAGGATCAGGAAAGCTATCAAATATTATTGTTTTCCCAGTCAATGGAAGCATCTCAAATGATGGCTCCTAGGAAAAAGATATTTCAATATTCACTCAACAAATGGTTAACAGCAATTGGCTTTCTACAAATGCAAAGAGAAATACACATTCCAGTCTCAAACACCAGAAATATTTTTGCATGTAGTGTGCATGCACTGGAAGCATAATGAGGAAGAAATGTTGCCCTTGATACAGGTAAGTGCATTCAACACAAACTCAAATAATAATTTGAACTAATTTCAGGCTTAAGTAAGTTAGCAGAAGTTTTTCCAAACACTTGTATGAAACTGCAGTGTCTCTCTGAGATCTTTTAAGGGGCAGGAGAATTAGAATCAAGTTAATAAAATACAAAAGAATTTGAACTACTACCAAGAATCAGGCAAGAAGGAAAAAAACCCCAACAAACTCAAAATCTACAAACCAAAACATATTAAGTAATAACCTTAAATTAATTCAAACTTTTACATCAAATGGTCAGTTTTATAACCCTACTTTTACCAGCTGAATTTTTATATAGATCTCATAAGGGCAAGCAGATCAAAGCTGCAGATCTTTTTCACAATATTACAGTCTTCCAACAGCCACACATTCATAGTCATGGAAAACGCATTTACTGATGTACATTCATTAACAACTGTTTTACATTGGGTAAAGGAAACACCTTTTGCAATGATGGAATTGTATCCATCAATTACAGGGTTTCACCTATACCCTGGCCAATGACGGGTATAATTCACTCATATATGACTTCATAGACACTAACTATCCAGCAGCTACAGTGGAAAAAAACAAAGCACAGACCACCTGCAGACAGCAAAAAAACCAGAATTCCCACCTTTAACCATTGGTAAGAACATCCAAAAATTCAGTAGAAATGTGTTAAAAATTACATTCTCATATTCTTAATTTTAGAGCCAAGACTGAAAAAGAGAAGGGGCAGGGGAAAGGACAGACTCAAGTCCTTACTAAGTCAGCAGGCAATAAGTAAGTGAGCCAGCTACTGAGTGCTCAGTCCTTCCTGAGCACAATAGGCAGTAAACAAGCCAGGTTTGGACCCATTTTTTAATTTTTTACATAAAGCTTTATAAACAGACTACAATGTAATTATTCTTGGATTTTTTTATGTCAACAAATCTATATACATCAAATATTTTATATTATATTTCTTAGGTGTCAGAAATTGCACCATGAACCATATGATCATGAAGAAAATGGCTTCAATTTCAGTTTCATCCCTGGCTTCCAGCATACTAGCCATGTTTTCTTTATTCATCTGCATATTCATATAACCACGTATATCCCACTACACACACAGTGTTTATATTCGCCATCTGTACAGTATGTATACCAACCAGAAGCAAATGAAATGGACTGCTGTTCATATATAAGTTGTACAACTCTTTTAATTATCTGCTACACATACTGGCATGTCATGTGTATTCAAACTAATTTTCTACTGGATAACACAAACTTGCCAGGGCAACAGAAGGCTCAGGATTCTTCCCATCATTCTGTTCTTGGCTTATTAGCTCAATGATGAGTGAGAAGATTGGTTTTTCCCCTCTCTCTCTTCCACCCCACACCTTTTAAAAATATATAGATGACTGCTCCCAACTTCTCTACCTGCTCATGCAGCAAAGTGGTGAAATATCCTCTTAATATGAGGAATCCTGCAGCAGTCTGTTGTGTACTGAGGACTGCGACCAGTACTGGCCCAGCACCTTGATTTCAGGGGCTCTGGGACTCATTTTTACCTGCTATGATTAAATCTCCCTTAACACAAATCCAGGTTAAAATCAAAGTAAAGATAGATCAAGATCTGGAGACATGTAGCTGTAATATGAAAATCCTCAAGTTTTCATCCTAGATGCAAAATTTGCTTTTCCTTCTGTGCAGCCCTCCCCGGCATAATTTTATAGGCACAATTCAGCCAGTACATTGACTTCCTAAGGCATTATCTTGCCACCTCATGCCTAGTATTTATCCATGCCTTGGGAGTTTCACCACTTCCAGATGAAGCCATCTCTTCCCCAGAAAATGAACATATAAGTTACAAGAATTTTTTGGGAACTTCATTTTTCTTTTGCCTATAAAATAGCACTCAAATGCGGTTGCTCTTTTCAGTTTGGGGGGTTTTGGTGTGTGGTGGGGTTTTTTAATGATTTCATAGTACATACAAATGCTTCATAATTAGCTCATAGTAAGAACTACACAAAATAATAACCAAACTAGGGGTGATAAAGGGATTAGGATTCATAATCCCAAACACTTGTTTTGAGGGATTCAGTGATGTTGGAACTCTATTTCTCTATCTCACCTTCAGTCTTTAGAAATTAGATCAACTATTTGTTTAAAGTTCTAATGGATACTGAATCTATAACTAGCCAATTTTGGGGAGGGAAAAGAAAAGAACTATCAATGGGCACCTTCCTTACAAATTTGATGATGAAATCATACTGTAGCCTGTCTGCATATAAATTATTTTCTAAAGAATATGTGGTTTTCCATCAAAATCTAGGGCCTGCTATAACCTACATCAGAAACATACACAGTAAGAGCCTCTGACCCAGGCAGCTTACAGGAGGAGCTATGCAGAAGTTGAAGACGACTTATTTCCTCCCCTTCAAAAATGACTACTTAAAAGGCAAGAATGCGAAGACCAGCCTCAGATATTTAGCCTATGCCAAAGCCAAGCAGGAACTCTGATACCTTTAATCTCCAAATATACCCTTAAAGAAAGGCCCACTTCTCTGTGCAGAGATCTTACAACAAGTAGAGCATTCTAAGAAAAAATATGATAGCGAAAACTGCAGCTTCAGACAGCTTCCCAGATTTCATTGAGTTCCTATACATTAACAGAATGCAGCCAGAATTAATTACTCCCAGTATCAATTGCTTATTTGTCTGCAGAGACTGGAACAAGGAGAAGCGTTAAAAGGCTTCAGAAACATGATTCCGCAGCTGCTATTTGGCTACCAGAGAAGAGTGCTGGAGAAATACACTTGTATTTCCTCTGCAAATCACACCAGTTGCACATCATCTTGTCTTAAGAAAAGTCACCACATACTTAACAATAATATATTCAGTAGCTGTCATACTTAGTTCAATAAATTGAGTGCTTTTCCAGGAAGAAATATTCACCCTGATGCTTTGACTTTTGATTTACAGCCTCAAAATCATAACGTGAGTAAGTTATATTGCATTTCATATTTCCTCACTTCCAGGATGTTTAAAAATCAGCCCCTGCAGATAAATCGTTTAGCTTCCACTTCTATTATTAAAAATATATTAAATAGAATGATTTCAAGTGTTCTGCTCTGGGTGATGAATAATATTTTATTGCATCTCAGAGAAGCTGAGAAAGCTGATAATGATTTAACCTCATATCTCAGCAATAAATTGGACTGTCTCTGGAATACGTCTGGATGCCCAAACAACTGGGTAATTTATCATAACTCTTACCATTAAATATTTGCTTTAAAAAAACACTACTTACAACTTGATCCAAACTTCTGAGCTAGGAATGTACCCTTGGACCTCAGCATGACAGGTCACTCAACTTCTCAAAAGATTTTGGCTAACCTGGCTCTGCTAAGGCCTGATGTATGCTGGCAGCAGTCAGATCAAAGAAGAGCACCATGGAGGCAGGACAGGTAGCCAGAAAGAGCCAAAGGGCCATTACACTCCACTATCACCAGCAAATCACCGTCTCTTGCAGCCAGTATATTTTGTCCAGCAGTCTCCTCAGAATCTGCTAACCTTTCCAGGCTGGAAGGTATTAAACATCAGCTTACCCAAAAAACTTTTGAAGTAGATCCAAGAGGAGCTGGCCTGCTGAAGCTTTCCTGCTTCCCAGTGTGATACAGGGGATGCTTGCACCATGACTGAGAAGGAAGGATGGAAGGACTCTCACCCCAGGATATGTAACTAAGTTTTTTTTTTTTTCTGATATGAATGGTGAATAAGTGAATTCAATAGACTAGTCAGGGAAAAAGGGGATTGATCCCCTGTTTGTTTGTTGTATTTCTTAATTAGGTCATGAAATAAAGTTTATATCACAGAGTATATTGTCCTGTAAAACTGAGAGATCCAAAGGGACTGAGATATGTACAGTGACTAAATCTGGGTTATTTGGGGCAGGAAAATATAGTTTTGGAGTTCCAAGATAACAAAGCAATGTGGCTGCGTTTCTTGGATTGTATTTTTTTAACTTCAAGAGTGGGATCTGGCTTTCAGTGATGTGGCTTTCACAGTTATGAGAATAAATTGAGTGAGAATTCTTCTGAGCCAGCCCTATACGACCTTTCACTTCCTACATCATATCAAATATACCCACCCTACATGCAGCAGAACTCAGGTTATACATTAAACATATCCAAGATGCCCTGTTAAGTGTTAATGCTGTCAGATCAGGTTATACATTAAAGATATCCAGAGATGTCCTGTTAAGTGTTAATGCTGTCAGATCATTGCATTCTCCGTAATTTTCATTATCTAGCTAGTTTGCAAAGGGAAGGGGTAGCCTTATGAAGAACACAGTGTTACTCCTGTGGACTATCAGATTGCTGAAAAGGCAATTCAATGAAGCCCATTTATCACGCCCAAAACTTAATACACATATGAATCGCACTGTCATGGGCTTTATGGTCAAGGCTACACAGCATAGCAGACTCACTCAAGCGAGAATAGCTTTTGCTTCTGTGGGCTAGGTTACAAGCACAATGGAGCCTGTATTTCACATAGAACATTACATGTTAATCCAATATTTTTACTAGTGTTTCATATCACCTAATTTTGCAAATTCTTTCTAAATCTTCCCCTCCCTCTCCCCTGCAGCAGTTTCTGAATGGAATTCCACCTCACTTGAATCACAGAATCATAGAATCACTAGGATGGAAAAGACCCACTGGATCATCGAGTCCAACCATTCCTATCAAACACTAAACCATGCCCCTCAGCACCTCATCCACCCGTGTTTTAAANAAGCATAAGCATTTCCTCCATAAGGAGATGATAAAACAGGCACCTTGCCTCCTGTCATCCATCCTTCTCCATAAAGGAAGTAAGTCTACATGATTAGCAAAGCAGATACCTATTCACGTATGACTAATATGAATCCAGCCTTTAGGTTCCCATCAGTATCTTGTCTCATGGCTAATACAATCTTCTGATCTTGAAAATTAGAACTAGAACCTCTTTGGTTCAGTATGAAACACACCTACTGACGTCTTCTTTGATCTCTCTGGATTTTCTTGTCCACATCACTCCCCTCTTCCCATTGCAAATGCTACTTATGTTTAACCAGAATCACAAAATGGTTGGGTTTGGAAGAGACCTCAGGAGATCATCTAGTGCAACCCCCCTGCTAAAGCAGTTTCACCTACAGCAGGTTCCACAGGAATGCATCCAAGCAGGTTTTGAATATCTCTGGAGAAGGAGACTCCACCACCTCCCTGGGCAGCCTCTTCCTGCGCTCTGTCACCCTCAAAATAAAGTGTTCCTTCATGTTCAGGTGGAACTGCCTATGTTCCAGTTTGTGCCTGTTGCCCTTTGTGTTGTGGCTGGGCACCACTGAAAAGTGTCTGGCTTCACCCACCTGACACCCACTCCTTAGGCATTTACAAGCATCAATAAGATCCCCTCTCAGTCTCCTCTTCCCCAGGCTAAACAGACACAGGTGTCTCAGCCTTTCTTTGTAAGAGAGATGCTCCAGTCCCCTAATTGTCTTTGTGAAGAACTCCTGCATATGTCCTATCCTGTAATTTGCCACACACTTTCACCTGTAACATGGCAGGTGGATGCCACGAGCAACCACTAGCTTACCTTGCCTATTGCTTACCTCTGTGGAGACCACACTCGCACTCCTTCAAATCCTGAAACTTAAAGATCTTGTCTAATGGATGCAAGAAAAATAATCACCTTAAAAAAAAAAAAAAGAGGAAAAGAAAGAAAAAGACATTACAGGCAATGTTCATGTAGTGGTTGCTGAGGACTGTTATATCCAAGAAAAAAACCCTTCTCATCTCACCTTTTCACCACCTGATGCCTATATCCAATATCTAATTTATACTGATCACAAAGCACAGTGGGCCTTGAAATACTCAATGCAATAGCACAATAAAATCCCACAATACATTTCCTGTATTTCACAAGTTTATGCTATGCTGACAAGTACTTAACAAGAAAATTAAAGGCTGGTACATGGAGTTCTTAAGACAAGCCAGAAGTACAAGGCTACAATATGACATTCATAATATTAAAATCTAGCACCTTCTGGACAAATGCCCAAATAATTTGCTTGTTCAACCATGAACATAGATTGCAACTCAGATCCTGAAATAGTATAAACGTAGCTGCAACGAGCCATGTATGCAGCATACCATCTTTCCATCGCTCAAAGAATAAGTTTTGCCCTGGAAATTCCAATATCACCTCCACTTAATTCTGGGAGTTATCTGGCCTCTGATTTTGACGATGACACAACCTATATCTGAATGGGAACTACAGTTAGATCTAAGCTCAACAAATTATATAGTATAGCAATTAGTCAAAACCAAGGATTTGGAAGGTAGCTTTTTTTTTTGTAACTCTGATTGTCAAAAGCTAAATCCACTTAAAATTATAATTTCACTCAAAACCAACAAAAACTAATTTTGTATATCACATAATTGCTCTACTATCCATACATCTATCTGAATTATCTTCTCTGATCGTACATCATTTTGCCAACTAGTTTCCACCCTATATAACCCTCAGTGTTTTCCCAAAACTGAACAATTATCTTTACCATCTGCAAGAAACTTGCCAGAGGAAAAAAAAGCTCTTCAGCACCCTTCTCTAACAGCGAGTCTACTTCTTTCACTGTGCTGTGCTTACACTAGCAAGGCACAACAGCTGGGATTCACCTATCTTGATATGTGTACAGTATACCTGTTGGAACCTAAGCTAGATATTATAATCCCATTTTAGACAGTCAAGGAGATTAAAAATTGATTTAACTGACATGGTTAGCATCTACTTTTGCATAACAGGACTTGTTCTCCAGGCACTTTGGCTAGCTAAGCTTCCATTGACAACCACAGAAACATAGTTATACAGCTTCAGATGCAGATGTTTAGGTGAAACGAATCCTATTGTACTTAACTGTTGGAAACAAAGAATTATAGCTTGACAACTGAAAAAATGAATATCAGCTTCATGCTACAGTCAGAGGAACTGGAAGACAACCACGTCTCATCATTTGAAAGTTGGCAGGTAACTTGGACATTGATGATGCACAGAGAAGTCAAGAGCCATGCAATGACACTACCAAGCAAACTTTGACTCCCACAACCAAACACTACACTAATGTAAAAGCTGAAACTATTAGTTACTTAAAAGCATTCAGAGGTGAGGAGTGGTGATAAATTTAACTTAATCTCAGACAATGTACTTCCTGGGTGCAATTTAAAATAGGTAGGCTAATTTTAGAGTTTCTCAAGGAAAAGAAGCAATTAATTTTTGATGGCATTTATTAGTGTTCACCCTCTGAAGAGTTGGGTAAGTGCTTCTTCTGTTTCTAAAAACACTTCCATTTTGCTGACTGTTATTCAGCAACAACTTTCCCAACAAAACAAGACACGTTTCAGAGAAACTTGATGCGCCTGGACTCCTTGACCTTTGTAAAACTTCTATACTCAGTAGAGAAACAGTACTGCCTGGTATCACTACCTGATACACTCCTTCTATTGATAAATGCATATTGGGTGTCCACACTGACATTTCATCTGCTGATTATTATTCAGCTGATCTTGACATTTTGACTTGCTGCAGGCTGAACTGGTCAGTCCTGCACATGGGAGCCTCTACCTCTTCATTCTCTAGATGTTCTCAGAGGGCAATACTGGAAGAGATATACATCAGTATCAGGTTCCACTTTGGGTTTCTTCCATTCTCTTCCCATGCCCTGCAACAGTAAAAGCCCTACTGTATGCCGAGGTTTACAGTAAACTCCACCGGAGAAGGGGCTTTTTAAAGCAACACATTAAAGAATTAGCAAGGGCTGTTAAGCATTCAATCTAATCTCACATGGGAGCTGCCCACTGAATGACAATCCTTCAGACCTCAAACGTATCAGTACAGAATCCCCAATATTTTTAAGCAAACCTTTAATTATAGGAAGAACAAAAAGGACACGGATACAAAATGCTGCATTTAATTACTGTAGTCAATTCTAAAAGCTCTGATACTTTGAAAACAAATGAGAGATAAAGATTTTTGCTGAAACTGTCATCCACCAGAAAATATTTATGCAGGGGCATTAAAATAATAAAAACAAGATTAATAACAGAAAGGGCAACAGTGTCATTATCAAATTGTATTTGGATCTTGTGGCACCAGAAGTAATGAACTGACATTAGCAATCCATGATCTGAATCATACCCAGCTCATTTTGTGGCTCCCAGAAGAGACATATTGCAAGTGATGAGAATATTTTTTCAATGACTACACACTAGATCAATATATTAGCAAAGAACTTAGCTTGCAAAGTTAAGGTAACACTTAATTTCCCTATTTTAAAACAGTAAAACTTTATAAGGTCACAAAATGAATGCGATGCAATCTCACTCCCTGTTTCTCAGGACGTCTAAGAGCAGTGAAGTGGCAACTCAAAACTAGCTCAGCAGCTGTATCAACAAGCTTTGCCAAGCCTTAAAGTTAAGGCGATACAGTCACAGAACAGTTTGGGTTGGAAGGGACCTTAAAGACCATTCAGTTCTAATCCCCAGGTCAGCAACAGGAACACTTCCAACAGGTCTGGTTGCTCAAAGCCTCTTGAACGTCTCCAGGGATAGGGGATCCGCGACTTTTCTGGGCAACCTGTTCCACTGCCTCACCACCCTCCGTAAAAAATGTCTTCCCAATATCTTACCAAAATCTCCCCTCTTTCAGCTTCAAATCGTTATCCCTTGTCCTATCAATGCACTCCCTGATAAAGAGCCTCTCCCCAGCTTTCCCGTAGGCTCCCTTTAAGTACTAGAAGGCTTTTGGTAGCAAGATAAGGGAAGGCTTTAGAGACAAGAAGCAAACCCGGCGGCTCTTAACATGGGTGGGAAGCGGCTGCGGGGTATCGGGAGCACGCGCAGCGAGAGCCCCTGCCCCGGGCAGCTTGCACGAGGAGACGTGAAGTCGAAGACAAGACGATCGCTTTCCTCCTCTTCGAAGAGTAGCACTTGTAACGCAAGCCCAGCCTCGCGCATCCAGCCCGTGCCAGAGCCGAGCCCGGAGGACTCGGAGCTCCCGTCGCTCCCGACAGCTACACGCACGCCTCTCCCAAGCACCCGTCTACGCGAAAAAGAAACTCGGTGTAAACCACCGCGCCGGATTCACGCTGGGGGCTGACGCCGGAGCCCACGCCCCGCCCCCCCAGCCGGGCAGCCCCCCGGCCCCGGGCCGGGCTTTACCCGCAGCGGCCCCGCCGCTCCGCGGTTCGTCCTCCGCACGGCCCGGGCCGAGAAGCGCTCGGCCCCGCTAATCCCCGGCAAAGCCCCCGCCGCTCGGCCCGCCCCGGGCGGCCTCCCTGCTCCGCGCGGCTCCACAAAACGGGGCGCAGCGGGGTGGGCGGGTAGGGGCCGACGGGTCGAGGGGAAACGGCCTCAAGTTGCACCGTGGAAGGTTTAGACGGGATAGTGGGAAAAATTTCTTCACTGAAAGAGTGGAGAAACGTTGGAACAGGCTGGTCGAGGAAGTGGTGGAGTTGCCATCTCTGGAGGTGTTAAAAAACCCGAGTCAGTGTGACATGGTTTGCTAGGCAGGGTGGTGATGGGCTGGATGATCTTAGAGGTCATAGAATCACTAAGTTGGAAAGGACCCACAGGATCATTGAGTCAAACCATTCCCATCAAACACTAAACCATGCTCCTCAGTACCTCATCCACCCGTGTTTTAAACACCTCCAGGGAATGTGACTCAACCGCCTCCCTGGGCAGCCTGTGCCAGTGCCCAGTGACACTTTCCATGAAATATTTTTTTCCTAATGTCCAGCCTAAACCTCCCTGGTGGAGCTTGAGGCCATTCCCTCTTGTCCTGTCCCCTGTCACTTGGGAGAAGAGGCCAGCTCCCTCCTCTCTACAACCTCCTTTCAGGTATCCTCTCAGCCTCCCCTTCTCCAGGCTAAACAACCCCAGCTCTCTCAGCTGCTCCTCATAAGGCTTGTTCTCCAGACCCCTCACCAGCAAGGTCTTTTCCAGCCAGCAAGGTGTTTTCCAACCTTAATGATTCTATGATTCTCCAGGGTTGGATCCACCCAACAAGGGATTACATTGCACTTCTCAGCCACTGAGCAGCCAGGGTGATCAACAGGAATATGATACAGGGAAGAAGTTAGAAAGAATGTAGAGAAGCGTTTAGCTCGCTAGAATTCACGCTGTTTTCTAGTAAAGGCTGTAAAGACCCTGGGTGTTGATAAGGAAGGAGCTCCTTCGCAGACATTCACTGATGAGGGAAGGCTGGAATGTGAGCAACAGCAGAAAGCTGGCTGCATCCTGCTCTGTGGTTCTGGAGCTTAACCAGTATGAGACTGCGCCTGCACACAGATTTAGTTCAGGGACGATTCATGAGGAAGATGAAGGCTCCTTCATCCCTGAGATCCTTGGCCATGACCACCAGAAGGCATTGCACAAGTGCAGGACTGAAAATATCCTTCTAGAACTAATTATAATACAAAGTGGGGAAGGTCATTAATATGTTGTAAGAGTTTATGAATAGGCATGTCTTTACACTATAACTATCTGCTTGTTAGACCATACAGTGTGCAAGTTAGGAGGATTACCCCCTTGCACCCTCCGGCATATAAACACATACTTACTTTATAACCCTTAACTGAGTTATAGAGTTGGATTCTGCAAAACAAGGGGTGCTGTGGACTTCATATGGAGAACTACAAATCACAGCCCCGGAGCTACCGATGCCTACACTGCCCTGCAGAAACCTAACAGACTTACTTATCCGCTAGAAGTAATTTGGATCTGCACGTTATTACCCACTGCAGAGCAGTCACTACACACTTGCAGCATGACATCAGTGTAATACATGACAGCAGTGTTAAGTTGCAAGACAAAGTCCTCAAAAGCTGGGAAATGGATGAATTTGATCAGTAGAGCTCCAATGTGATATATGAACCAGTCTGTAATTATGCTTCTTACGTTTTCTTTGGAGGACCTCTGCCACATCCACTGCAAAGAAGCAGCCAAACTTAATCAGCACCAGGGAATGTGTGCTGACTGAGAGGAGGCTTCTGCTGTCATGTTGAGTTTGCCTCCTTCCATTTTTCTAGTAACATTTGAACCTGTTTTTTTGTTTTCAGACAGGTCTGATAGTAGGGAAGTTGTTTCAGAGCCATCTATGTTCTTTCATAAAAGCAGAGCAGAGACCAGGCATTTCTGTGTGAATATATCCACGATGGGAAAGATTGATTATCCCATCCCAGACATAAAAGAAATTATACAGACAAGAAGCCTTATAAAATTCCACACTGTGGGAAAATCATCAGTGGAAAATCCTGTGATCTTAAACTCCAGGGCTAAACAGATATTTGCAGGACAACAGGCGTCCTTAATTCCCTTTATCAAAGCACTACTTTACTATACAAAAATTATTAAGATTTTTAGACTGTGCAGAATTATGCACATAGGAATTTATGAGGGAACATTTAAGGTTCCATATAGTCTTTATTAACCACTTCCATTGCTGGCTGCTCTGTCCTTATATATGCTTTCCTCCCTCCTTGTTGAGACCCTATAAAAATACAAAAGGAGTTTCTGAGTTTTATAATCCCATTTTACAAATTAGGGTTGGAAGTGCTGGCAGAACAGGACCTCAGTTGCAAAAACATCCATATCTTTTAGGTTTGAAACAGCATACTAACAGCATTTCTAGAAGCTTCCCCTCCTTGAGCAAAACTCTCATTGATTTTAGTTGTGCTTATGAGTACTTCGGACCCACTGCTGTTAGTCTGTGTGTCTGGCAAGTCATGTGCAAAAGCATAACAGTCTAATCTTCAAATCATGCAGAAGCTTGACCAGAGTGCACCATGAAAAAAGGGCTAAAAGCCTCTCTGTGGAGACCCAGGTACAAAAAGGGGATGGTGCCCATTCAGACTTCTACTCCCAGAGCCACCGTGCATCTGAGACCTGGAGCAAGTTGCTGAGAAGTGCTTAGGAACTTAAGAGCCAGAAAATAGAGTAACTTCAGTAATCAGTTCATATGTCCCCTTCGACTCCTAGCACTTCTATCTGAAAACAATACCACTGCTACCCAACTTGCCTACTTCTCAGTATCTATTGTTCCAAAGCCATTGTCCCTTACCTATGAAGACCTGAGCACTTGAGCACTCCCCCTTCTGTCAAAGGGGCCTCAAAGGCAAAAATCCATGATGGGACTCAGCTGAGTGTTGTAACTGCAATAGTCATTCAGATGAATCGGTCCATGAAACTCTCCGAAACTAGTATCTGTTTCATTTAGATGATCCTGAATGATGTGTAAGTAGTGATAGCCCATTGCTGCAGGAAGAATCCTAGTTTAAACCAGTAAAAATCACAACCAACCTCTGAATCCTCTAAAGGTAAGTGCTGTTGAAATGAACAGGGAGCTTCATCCCTTAGTGAATGACAATTTATGTGTCAAGTAGACACTGTGCTGGAAAACTTAGGCATGAGGTGATGAAGTGACATGCAGTGTTATGCAGCCTAGCCTTTATGTTCCTTCTCCATCTCAATGTATCTTGGCTTTTGCCCCTCTTTTCTTCAAACATTTATGACAGCTTTTCTCTAGGAAGCCTTCCAATGAGATTTCAAAGTTCCTAAGTGAATGTGGGTATATGCTCCCTATCCCACATAATAAATTTAAAGTAATTAAGGATAAGTAATACATATCCAACTATTGTCAACACATAATAAAAGATAAATTAGGTATGATCATGTCCAGTTGTACCTTGTATGAGATTAAGCTGTGCTTAATGCCATGAGGCAGCATCTGTACAACAATATCTTTTTAACAGATTGTGATTAGATTGGTTTCAGACTCTCTCCTTGACTTTCAACATGTATTTAAACTTCATTAGGTATTATGAGTGTTAAGTCTGAAAACTGTCTACCTCACTACATGAGTAATGTGAAAACAGTATGAAAAGGCATCTTTTCAGAGCATCTTCTACATTAGGTCATACTAGACGATTTCTTATAGAATAAATCATCTTATTCATTGTAATAGAATGGAACAGAAGCATATATAAGTAGAATGGACTTCTTTTAATTCAGAACTGATAAACTCGAGACTTCTATGTTCCTAGAAGCTTCTAATGACAAAAAGAAAAAAGAGCACTTGTGATTAAGACAACAAGTTAAGATTTTAATTCATCTGATAAAGTATTTCCTGTATTGAGAAAGTCCTTACTACATTCAAATAAAATCAGGATCCTACTGTGCTGGGCACTGCAAAACCCCTATAAGAGGAGATCTTCCTGCTGTTGGACAAAGCTCAGCCATGGAGGGCTTGTGGAATCTAAGACACATGCTACCTCTTTTCATCTATTTCCTTCTATTTATAATTGGGTTCTTAATACTATTCTACCCATGAGGAGGTGTTTTGATAGCTAATTATGTACATATGCAAATAATAAGTGACACACAGAAAGATCAGCAGATACATAAATGATAACATAAGAAAACAAACAAGTATTTTTAAATAGAAGAAGAAAGACTACTGCAATAAGAATTAAAGGACTTACCTCTCTGGGGAACTGCTTTTTAACCTTTCTAGATGTTTAACTGAGCACAGCCTGGAGCAAATATGAGGAACTCCTCCCCTTCTGGTGTTTATTACAGAGAAACAATACTTCCTGTGACACCTGAGTAAATATCCTCTAGGAAAACCACTACATAATTTGTCTACAGCTAGCTTGTTATTCCTTTGATCATAAATAATATCCACCATAATGAATTACCAAGCATGCCCAAAAATGTGAGTTAGTTATTGAATCCATAGATTTCTCTGAAGCAACCCTGAGCTTTACAAGATATTTTGTTGAGTTGATCAAAAGAGCTGTGTAACTCCTTTTGAAGGTCTTACATGCATGATCCTTGTAATCACATTTAAGGGGGTGGTTAGCTCAGGAGATTGTTAATAGGATACAAAACCTTTCACATCCAACCCAGATCAGCACAGATGAAAAGTTGTAACAGCTTTAACAGATCTTTTATGTCTGTTGACCTAACACAATGCCTGTAGGAGAAATGTTTGTATCACCTTGAATGTACAGAACGTCATTCCCAGGCTCTTTAAACTGTATGTATAATACAGAACCTTTGGCAAACAGGCAAATAATTAAAAAGCACAGTGGTAATTAATGCATCCAATTAAAACTGCAATCAAAATAATTTTGAAAATTCCTGCTTCAAGAATACCTCCACCATCCCAACAAATCCATAAACACAGGTGAGGGTTATAGTAATCAAAAAGCAGGAATTGCTGGAAAGTAGAAGTGATTTGGAAAACTGACAGTTCTTCACTATATAATTTCCCTGTATCAGCTTCTGTCATTAGACCCAGGAGCTGCACATCTAGCACAGAAGTAATACCTTTGAGCGGTGATAGGCTAAATCGCACTGGTTTCATATCCAGTAAGGGAAAGAACAGTACAAGCAAATATACGTAAGGCATTATGTTGAACTTTCACAGCTGTTTCTACTTGACAGGGTTTGAGGCAGCAAAGTTTTAGGCTCTTGCAGGTATTGTTTTCCATCTAAGAAAGTTTTAAATCCAACCCAATTGGAACTCATGTCTCAAACTCATTTTTAAAAAAAAAAAAACCAAGCAAACAAAAAAACTCTTACTTTTTTTATGAAATATGAGGAAAAGGGGTATTGGAAAATTTGGAATATAAAACCTTCCACAGTTTTAAAAAAAAAATCACAGAAAGAAGATCAGGACCCAAATGACAACTGCAGAGAAGATTTGTGCCACAAAATGGCTTCTAGTTTCAGTAGTTACTTAAAGAATACACTTATCTCTTCCTTGGAACACGCTGATTACCAAAATAACTTTAAAGGATTTTGCTTACGTGCAGTGATGTGAACTAGTAAGAAGGGGCAGGACATCTGGGGATTGCTGCTTACTGTGTGACTGGATATAACATGAGATGCCAATGTTGAAAATGTGCAGGTAAAGACTTGGGGTTGTAGTTCTCCATTTCCAAGTGTGCACAACAGATCCCTCTTGAAAATTATGTGTTAAAAAACCTAAACTAATCAATAAACGCCAGCCATGTTGTCATATTGGTTGTGTGGGTCATGTTGCTAATACAGCAATTCCCCTACTAGCTGCTTAGAGATTTCAAGTTCAGCACTTTATATGTTTTGAAAAATATTTTTTGATCAGTTGTACAGAGGGTCTCATTTATATCCTGGAGCAGCAGTGCCTATGTTGTACACAATCCAAGTGAAGAAAAATATATAATATATAAACTATGTTGTTCTTTACAGCTGTTTCTCCATAGCCTCTGAAGGTTTAGGTAATAAGTAGTCTAGCAGTAAGTAAAATACCATTAAACAAATACCACCATTAGCATTACTAGACATAAATGTACTTTGTTATATAAATAAAACTCTGAACTAATGAAGTATAAGCATCAAGATATTGATAATTCAAATAGTTAAACTGATGTTTGGTACGTACATCTAATTATCATCTGTGCTGTTCATATGTGTACTTACAGGAGAGCTGAAAAGACCTTTAACTAAAAAAATACCCAGTAAAGTATTTCTATAAGATTATTTATGCTACTTTTTTTCCTACCTAGAATTAAAATAATACCTAAAACACAGAGGTTCAGTATAGAAGCTCCTACATAATATATACCTGTACAACATCCAGTCTCTGAGTTCATTGCATTCCAAGTACTGCCATTTAACCATGTTTATTAATGCGGCAAATAGACGACTTTTCAGATCAGGTGATAAAAGAAAGCTCAGTGTTAAGCAAGTATGTATTTTCTTCTTCCTCTAAAGGGGTCATAGTGCACAAATGGAAGTGTCAGCCAGGAATAATAGATGGCATTGTGTATGAGTGAAAAGGAGAGGGAATAAGTTTTGTTTAGTAGCCAGAGCACATAACATTTCTGTACTGAAAGTGTCATCTGGGATCTGCCTGATCAGTTGGTCTCCAAATCACTTACTAACATTTTCATTCATCTTTGGCTAGTGACAAAAAATTCTCCACATTCACAGTTCCCACAAACACCCATCACAATTATACAAAGTTAAGTTTCGGGCACTAAAGACATTATGGTTTACATAAGACCAACTTCTCTCAAGACTGAATCAATTCCAGTATCCCTGACAAGAGTCACAGGGTACCAGCTCCTTAGTCTGTGGATTAATTGGATGTTGAATTTACCATTTGGATAAAATAAGCTTCTAATCTTTGTGATATGTAAGGGACTGTAAAATTTAATGTAAATATTCAGGAACAAGATGGAAAAGAACAATTAACCTAAAAGGTGTTATTAGTTTTATTTTACTATGCCTTCTTTTTTAATACTTTATTTTTTAAAGTTGTTACCTTAGTTTTGATATGACTAAGTTTGCAAATTTGAGGCTGGAAGAACTCAAATTACTGTTCTTGGACAATTTCAAGTGTGGCATATCACATAATATGGAGAATAACTCAGGTATTCTTTGTTCTGTTCATCTTTTTTTCCTATTTTACACTGTTTCAGACATACCAGGAGCTTGCTGTCAGACTAAATCTTCCTCCTCTTAAAGCTAGAGGTAGCAAGCACATTGCTGGACTTCACACACTTCACAAATCCACACTTCACTAATCCCAAACAGTTGCAGAATAACAAACAAATAGAGTATATTTATAAACCCTAGAAGATTATCTTTTTCTTTCAGGCACAATAAAAAAGAAAAAGGTTATTAGTATTACACTAACCCCAAATTAAGAATGACAACATAATCTGAGAATAACTTGAGAAGTTGAAGGTTTTCTCCGTAATTCTGCTAGTACTATTATGAATTCCTCAGCCTCCTAATCCAGAGGCACTCCACAAATGAGTCTGATGAACAGTTTCCTGTTTGTGAGCCTGCCATTAATCTCTGAGGATGTTCCAAAGATAGCCCTCAGAGGATTTGGATTTGTCATCTTCTTTTTCTTTTAATCCAGTTAGGGAGTATAGCAAACAGTGACACAAACAGGATTTACATTTTGAAGGGGCCCATCCTTGGTTATGTGAGCAGTACACAGACATGCTTGGCTCTTTTCCTGCCCTGCACTTTGATCTCTTCCCAACTACTCCTCCTCCTCCTTGCTGTTTGATTGTAAACATGCTTGGAAAAAAAACCAACTTATTTATTTCTGAAAAACTGCAGATTTAAAAAAAAAAACAAGAAGGAAGAGAAGGAAGCAAGCAAGCAAGCTGACATAATTCAATATGATCTATAAGTCACAACAACATGGCAATGTAAGTTGTCTAGAGTAAAGAAAATTATTGAATAAACTCTGACAGTTTCAGTAAACAAGGTTTAAATTAAATCAAAAAGCTAACTTTCAAAATCCCAAAGCTAGCAGTCAAAGAAGCTTATTTTCTCCATGACATTGTCTAGATAGCAAAGAAGACTGTGCTGTGTGTGCTTATTAAATAATATACCTCTGCAAAGCTGAGGTAAGCTTATCTGGCTATTCTTTAAAACATTTAAGTTGCAATTAGTGTAATGGTCCACAAGGTACTGTGGCTAGCTGCTCTTCAGTCCCAGAATTAGATCTTTAGTTTGCCTCTTAAAATTGCTTTTAAGAAAGGATTGACAAACAAAACTGCAGAGGACTCATAATGGATCTAACTATATCGAAGTTTCCAGTCCTGGAGATTAAAATGGCCTTCATGAAGGTGCTCTAAGGTACAGGTTGAGTGGCACGAACTTTGCTTCTCAAACTCAGCAGCCTTTGCATCTGCTAATGCTGAACTATCTCTGAGGAAAAGATCATACAAAGTAAAATTTAACTGCAGTCCACCTTAAATTATGAGCATCATATAGGTGACAAGTATTCCCTTACGGGGTCCTGTGCAAACTGGACTTTGACTTAGTTTTCACACCAGAGCACAGCATCTTAAGGGATAAGAGAAAGGAGGTGGCAATGCGTTGAAGTAGAACTGTTTCACCCACCGCTATCAAGCTAGGCGCTGAGAGTTGCTTTTACTAAGATGTGATCTGGCCTCACTCCTGGGCAATCTTAAGCACAGTCTGTCTAATGACTGTTCTTGGCAGTCATAATAAATTTCTCTTCATCTAAGCTGTATGTACCAAATGTAATCATACATAACATTTTTTACCTTCCTTACCTCTTCTTACACAATTGTGAGCCTGCAAACACACTGTTTGGAAAGACCAGAGGGATTCTCATTTCAGATGTCAAGCCAGTCCCAAACTGAGAATTATGATGAAGTAATTTATATGGGCTTGGCTTATCCCACCCTTGCCTGCTGCAGTGCTTCCTGTACCTTTCTTTGTTAGAGCTGAAATTGCTCACTGCTGGAGACCCAACGCTGGACTGGTGTAGCCCACAGGTTTGAGTCACAGCTGTGGAAATCTAGTGTTCCCACGGCAGCCACTTAGCCTCAGGATTATGGTGTTTTCCTACATTGCTATTGTTGCCTGCCACGATCACCTGTGGAGAACATTCTCAGTGCAAACCAAGACTGTGTCCTTTTTCCGTTTTTGCTAAAGCAGACTAGTTAATCACTACTCTCAGACACAGTCAAGGCAACAATGCAATTTTTGATTGTTTTCAAAGCCGCATGGAAGACAGGTCTGCTGCTGCTATCCTGTGAGCGCTGCCATCCTCATCAGACTGTCTAGTTCAGAAAAGGTTGTTTTTTCCTGCAGATGGCTTTGTGTCCTGAGGTTCTAGCTCTGATTGTGGCAACTACCTTACTTAGCAGGCACCGCAGGACACAGTGGGAAAGAGAAATGAGAACAGCGGGGGGGAGGCTGGCACTCACAGAAGAGGCATAGCGAAGAGCCGGCCCACCTACCGCCTCCCCTGTTTGCATCTGACAACTAAGCTCAGATTTCTATCTTCAGTTCTGCTTGAATCCAGAGAAAGGAATTGTGTGTAGCAAGCAGAAAATTGCCTACAAACTTTCCATAAATAGAAACAAATTATTACCTTTTTACAGGAAGGACTGCCGTTTAGGAAAGATTCAACATCTTATCCCTGTATCTTGCCCTGAAATGCAAACCTCCTGACTGCTCCATTTGTAAATGCTCAGAGGACAGTGCGTGTGACTCAAGAAGGAACTTCCAAAGCTTTCTCATCTGGCTTTAATGTTCAGAGCACTATTGCATGCAAGTAACAAACAGCTAATTACTATATTTATGCAAGGCAGTTCGATTTGGCACTATATTTGAGTTGGGGAGCAGATGTGGGTTTCTGATTATCAGATTAACCTATTAAGATTTACATTCCTAACTCTGATCTCATTTAAGGTAACAGTAAAACTTGGAATGGGCTGAGCACTCACACTTGCAAGCGATATTTTTAAATGAAATTTGGTTACTTCCCTTACTACCTGTGTAGATACATGACAACACTAAGCAACAATACTTTACATTTTCTGCCACTTTTAATTCCTAGGATTCCTGAACATGCCACAGTCTACACACACATTGTCAGCCTATCAACTAACGTATTGCAGTAAGCAGTGGAGATCTCAGTGCTCATAGACAGCAGGCAAGATTTCAGTTTTGGAATCTGATACAGGAGACTTGCTGCATAGAAAGCAACAGGGCACTTTACATAGCTGTCTCAGAAGTAGCAAGGCACAGGATATGATGTATTTTGCACCTGTTATGCAACAGAGAACAATTTGCCAATTAATTCAGGTAGTGTTAGAGAGAAGAGATAACATGTCTTAGATTACCTGCTCTTAATTTATTGAACAGCTGGGCCCTTGGGACTAATAAGAGCTATTTCATCAGCCTGCAGGAGGTCTACAGTTTCTGGTATAATAGAAAAATACCATATTTCAGAACGGTCATCATTAACTGATGTAGACCTTGCATAAAGAGCATCTCTGATGGACTGTCGAATATATGTTCCACCTTACCTTTAAACAAGACTCCCTGATGGGCAAAGTGATAAACAGCAAGGTACATGGGGTGAGTATTTAAGCATTTCTTAGCCCTCTGTTTCTCTACAGTGACCAGGCATTAGGAAAAAAGGTAGGATAAACCCTTCCATCACTTCCTCCTGGCACATAGATAGCAGGAGACATTCAGTTCCTAGGCACTTCTTGTACGGGTTCCAGGACCTACTGGGCAACCTCAAGTGACTTAGTCCCTGCTGGGGGAATATGAATGTGGAGGAATTAATGTGTTTATTTAGGAAATAACTGAGGAAATAACTCATAGAAGACTAACTCTGTTGTTAGTTTCTTTCTCTCTGCAGCTCCATTAATACAAATTGGAAGAACAGGTAATACAATAGAAAGTCATTGGGCTTGACAGCAAATTCCCAGAATCTTCTCACTTTCTAACTAATAAATAAATCAAATGTTCTTTATTCATGAAGATGGTAGTACCATCTTACAATGCTTGCTCTGATGCCAGGTGCAGTTTAACTAAGACAGAAGGTCTTACTTTTTTTTAGAGGAAGACAACTTATTGAGGTACCAGTTACTCTCAAAGTTATAACATCTTAATGCAGCGGAGGTCAGATGAACTTCACGAACAAATCAATATGATTTCAGATGAAGTCCTTTATTCAGCATCTATTTGTTGTTTATATAGGACAAGCTGGTTTATATAGGATTTCTTCATTCTCAGTTCTTCAAGAGAGTGACTTGAATTTTATTCATTTTATACAGGTCTGCAAACAATGTAAAGCTACCTCTGGTGCAGAATTAGGCCTGCATCACTATTGAATGACCTGGCTCAGAGTTGTCAAGAGATTTTTGAAAGTAGCTCCTATTAATGCTAATTGGAATGTGATAAATTAATCTCTCATGTACAGATGAGAGAACAAATCCATTCAGAATAAAAATACTGCCAGTGTTTGAAGAACTAAAGAAATCTAAACCATATAAGAACAACAGCAATCACCAACAGAATACTTTTATCTTGTTTGTACTGTGCAGTCTAAAATCAGTACAGATACAATGATAATGCAGTGTGCCCTCCGTTCTTCCACCTCTGCTGGGACTTTTGTATCTTTGTTGTATTATATTGGTAAATTGCAACAACATTGTTCCATCTTCTAAGAAAAAACCAAGAAGAGAGTAACATAAATATTTAGCCTGAAATCCACACTGAGCAGAACTGAAAAGAAGACAAAATTAAGCAAAAAACCCCAACCAAACAAAAAAAAATCAAGGAATATGCTGCAAGGATAGAAAACATTCTGAGTCATGGATGCTTAAAAGTTTCTTATCTGTCCTTAAGAGGCAAAAGGTTTATTGATCTGTTTTGCCACTTGTATATTCATGAGTAAATTACCAGTTCGTGAGAATATGTCTGGTGTGTGATACGAGACGACACAAACCTATCCGAGATGTAGCATGTGCTGGATGGCTTGAGGAAGGTCCTCCTCTCCTGGATGTATCTGCTCATTGAAGAGGAACAGGATGTCCTGCCAGGAGTGTTGTAGGCAATGCCTTGCTGTTTACAGATGGGATGTGGGGTTGAAGAGACTCCCAGAGGGGCCAGACTTGTTGAAGGCACTGCAAGGACCAGCTGCTGTTCAGATTTCTCCCTACCAGTGCAGTGGGAGAGCTTTTAAGACATCTCAGAGACAGACCTACTGCCTATAGAGCAGGAATTGGGAATGCCCGCTAAGGGCCCTGTTTGGGTTACTCTGACAGGACAGCCTCCATGAAGCCAGAGGTGGCCTCCCGGTGGACATGTAACTTGGCCTGATTGACAAACTGGCAACGCTTCTCATTTGAAATGGGGAGTTAACCAACTGAGCTGATGTCAAAAATAGTGATCATGCGGTAGCATTTGCTAAATGTGAGAACTGGTTGATGGGTTTTGCTGCAGCTGGTTTATGTGCTTTTGTAATATGGATCTGTCTCACGTCAGCAGATGTTGTGTGGACAACCTTCAGACATAATTGGATAACCTAAATGAATATTCTTTGAGAACTTACACCATTCTTTGTCTGAAACTAGTATGCAAATCCTGGCCAGCTTAAGGAAGGAAGTCATTGTAACAAGAATTCAGCTTGTTTTAACGAGGCAGACTTGAACTCATCAAGAGGAGACAATGAGGAAGGAGATAAGATAAAGAGCATCAGAAACACAAAGGATGAATACACATGTTCAACCAGTATAAAGCTCCTATGACCAGCCTCTGCGGTATGCCTTTTTTAGAAGGGCATCCAATTCAGCGCTGAATTGTAAAATAAAAATATTATTATCTTTGCTTTGAAGACTTTGTCCTTTTTCATATTTTAGCAGTGAAAGAGTGTTTCTCACACTAAATATATGAATGACTTAGTGCTTTAGCCTAATTCAAAGCCAAACAAAAAGAAAGACACTACAAAAGACACCAGAAAGACACCAGCTAGTAAAAACCCTCCTGTGGTGTACTAAAATAAAAGTCATCCCTGTGGAAATCACTGGGTGTCTTGGTGGTCTGCTTTGATGCTGATATGTTGTTTATCGCGGCGGGAGCCAACAAACTTTACAAATAAATCAATATGATTTCAGATGAAGTTATTTATTTAGGGTTAACTCATTATTTATATAGGACAAGCAGGCCAAAACCTCAGGTAAACACTGATTGGTCATTTCTGCTCTAGCAACTAGCCTTTTTTGGCAACCCCGTCTCACATAACATTGTTGCTAGGTTGCAAACTCCTGCCTCCATCTGCAAGTTACTTCATTAACATAACACAACAAAGTCATTTAAAACTTTTGTGACTTTCCCAACTCCACCCTGCCAGAGCACTTAAAGAAACAATTAGCAACAGTTGTTGAGTCATGAAGTACATCTAAACAGTTCTGTGCTGCTGTCTGAACTGAGAATGATGCAAGGTTATAAGAGAGGCTCCTCCATGTTTGAGGATCTACCTCACACAGCAAGTGGATGCCTTGGAAGTGTTTCAAAATGCTGAGGATCCCAGAGAGCAAAGATAAGGCATTTCTTGAGGACATGAAAGCAGAGATGATTCAGAAAGGAAGAGCTGACCAACTGCACTCGAAGAAGCTCTTTAGTCACTAGAACAAGCTTGCAATCATCTATCTCTTGTCACTGCCACATCTGTATGAAATTTATTTCTTAAATGTTTTAACAAGCAAACCCCCAAAAGTATGATCTGGCCTTATGGAAGGAACTGGAAACACTTTTGAACTCTTTACAAAAAAATAGTTTCAAAATGACAGTTCATCTGTCAGCTTACCTATATCTAGTTTAATTGCTGTAGTTTTCAAATCTGTAAAATATTTTTTTCTTGTGATTTATACTGAAATTTTTGTCTGGTTCCAGTTTGACTCCTCCCATTTGTCTTCAGGCTGGCAATTCAAGCAGCATCTATCATGCAGTTCTTTTGCTAGACCCTAATCTTTCTCCTTCTGGGAAGGTAAAATCTCAGGACTCTGAGACTTTTATGGTTTATCATAATCCCATTGTACTTGCCCATTCTAGAGACAAGAGCAAGGCATCTTCTGGGACTAAATTAATAGACTTCATGGTTTGAAAGATCCAGAATGGCCTAATGATACCCATGAACTACCATCTGTCTTTCTGGAGCTGATGTGATGTCCCACAGTGATTTTTTTTCGCTCAAAAAACGACAGGTCATGCATATGGATTCAACACTATGTCTACGGGTTAGCTGCATTAGTCTGACTTGCCTTACTAACTCTTCTTCTTCTTTTTACGGAAAGGGTCATTTTTTATGGAAAGGGTCATTAGGCACTGGAATATGCTGCCCAGGGAGGTGGTTGATTCGCCTTCCCTGGAGGTGTTTAAGTTACGGGTGGACGAGGTCCTGAGGGACATGGTTTAGTGTTTTGTGGGAGTGGTTGGACTCAATGATCCAGTGGGTCTCTTCCAACCCGGTGATTCTGTGTGATTCTGTGTGTGATTCTTATAAAAGTCGTATTTAATTTCTTGTGTAGAGGAGATACAGGCACTTGCTGCTAGCTACAGGCTGTTCCTAGGTGCTTTATCTGTGGTTTCGGATTTCTTTGCCAGCACCTCACAGACTGTTAGCACGATCCAGGCCTGTGCTTTTCAAAGAAGGAAGGAGACTGCTGCTGGGTGCTTCATCTGTAAGACAAGCTTGAAGTCCAGTAATTTGTTTTCTTCCCCTTTAATCTATGTCTTATAGAATAAAGTCTAGAATTTAAGAATAACTTTGGTAAGAAACTTCACTTTCTAACCTCTGCCTCAGAGCTGCGCTCTGTCAGTATGAGCTGATAAAATCACTTATTTCAAGCTGCAGAAATGGGAAAATGACTGTGTAATTGCCTCAGATCTGTTTTGTCACATTAGCCTTGGGCATAAACTTGCATGTGAGATGGACCTACAATTTATACTGCTGCTCCAGTTTTGGCACTCTGTCTTGAGTATGAAGTGAGCCAAGCAAGTCATGAAACAGCAAAGCATGGGAGGAAACTCCTGGTTGAAGCTCAGGCCCTATCATGACAGGCATCATGGGCATAACAGTCTTCAACAATGCCCTGTGGAGAGCTCTATTAAACACTCAAATAAAAATAAATAGGAAGTTACCACTTAAGAATAGCAAAAGGAAATGAATGGAGATGGTGATACTCTAGGTGAAAAATGTTGTGTTTGGAAGTTACGAAATCACAGAATCACCAGGTTGGAAAAGACCCACAGAATAATCGAGTCAAACCATTACCATCAATCACTCAACCATGCTCCTGAGCACCTCATACACCCATCTCTTAAACACCTCCAGGGATTGTGGCTCAACCACCTCCTTGGGCAACCTGTGCTAGTGTCCAGTGACACTTTCTGTAAAAACTTTTTTCCTGATATCAAGCCTGAACCTTCCCTGGTGGAGCTTGAGGCCATTCCCTCTTGTCCTGTGCCCTGTCACTTGGGGGGGAGAGGCCAGCCCCCTCCTCTCCACAACCTCCTTTCAGGTAGTTGGAGAGAGCAATAAGGTCTCCCCTCAGCAGCCTCTTCTCAAGGCTAAACAACCCCAAGGCGGTGCAGCACAGCAGCCAATGGGCCTGGCCCAGGGGATGAATATGGAACCAAATACAAAACATAGCTACTGGAGATGGAGATTTCATGAACGAAATCCAGAGGAAATACAGAAGTCAAAGTGCATAAATATTGTCCAAGCATACCTACATTTCTGTTTGAATTACCAGAAACTTCTCTTGACTAGAGACTAACTAATTACATAGATCTGGACGGTTGCACACCACAGAACAGCAGTGCTGTGATAGAGCTTGAACTGCAGTGTCCTCACTCAGCATGGCTTTCCAAATCAATGAAACACACATAATGGCAGTGGGTCCTCATTACTACAGTCTCCTTTGCTACATCAGCTGAAAATACGTATCTATGCCTAACCATGTGCAGTCAAACAGGACTGAAGAAGGTCAAGACAAAAGTAATAAAGTGTATTTGACAACCAGGGCAGACTGATAGGAGAGATCCATATATTGAGCAATGTCAGAAATACACAAGACAATTTTTAATAGAAATCACCACAGACAAAGGGCCAAACTGCAATGTGATTTTTGGGTGAGCAATATTAGGCCCTGGGGTAGTTAAAAAGAGCCATGATATGTCAGCAGCTGAGACAGCAAAGACTGCTATGATAATGCCTAACAGACATCCCACTGCAAATGGAGAAGAAAGTTGGGCTGTGGAGACAAAACAGAGAGTTGCACCAAGGCTACAAACAGGAGAGACTGCTGGACCTGCAGGAGAAACAGGAAACAGCTGCTTATTCATAACTGGCAATGCTTGTGTGTGGCAGAACAAGCTCTTTGGTCTTCCTGAGTTTTGAATAAATGTAAGCATTTAAATTTGAACTTGAGGCCAGATGTTAGTACCTAATGTGCTCAGTGTCCCTAACCTTACAGTAGTTAATATGCAAAGTGTCACCTCTTTACTTTGTGCTGTTGGATTCTGGGATGATTGAATTTGCTGATTTTCAGGCAATTTACTTTTATCAAATTTTAAAACTTTTGATGAGCTGTGTTAATGAGTCACAAGTCAATGAGTGACCAGGCTACTAATGAACATTCAATAAAAATACATAACAGTTTCTCACCTATTAAGAAAGGCAACTACCTATGGTATCCATTCACATCCCTCCAGCTGCTTAGCTAGCAAATAATATCTGCGGGGTTCAGCAGCACTTGTGTGCACATTGTGCTTTCTCTGCAGGAAGCATTCTGAATTTATTTATTTTAGCATCTCAAGTGTAGCAATACAGGGATAATTTAGCCAACCTTCACCTTTAAATTCAAATGTGTGCACACATAATGCAGGTGCTAGAAGGTGGTTTATAACTCTGGATGGCATGAACCAAAGTTGTAGCTTCTATTAAGGAAAAATCATACTGGTGTACTGTAAGTAGAAAAAGGCCAGAGCAACAGAGTCTCACAGAATGCTGCATGCAAGCCAAGGTCCTCTGGGATACCAAAGGATAGAAAAGCCAAATATCAACTATTCAACAATGAATTAATAACTTGTCATAACATCTGACTACTGCTAACATGTCTTTATATCCATGAGGAACCACAACAGTTATTATCTTACTCTTTTCTTGCTGAATCATCTTTTTTTCTGCCTACATTAAGTATTCATTGAGCTAATCTAAACCTTCTGTAGAAGTCTCTCTACACTAAAAGAAAGGGGTTTTCTATATTAGTTCTAGCTGCATTTTTATGAACCAAGATAAACGTGAGTTGCTAACACACTCATAAAGCACTTATTCTGGTTGCCAAGCTTGAAAAATCAAACTGAGTAAGAAGTCTACATACAGAACACAGCATCTGTATCACTGCATCCTAATTCCTCCACACTGGGATTAAATTCCCAATGAACCTTGGCCTACAAGTCTTGCAGAAAGGAATTCACAAAGAGAGACTGTGTGAAAGGGTATCTTTATTTCGCATAAGGATGACAGATCATGTTTTTTAATTTAAGCAAATAGCTACACCATTGTTTCAGTCCTCTTAAACCCCATCCTTGGAAACAAAACTCTACAGCTCTAAGTGATTTTGTTAGTTCATCAAAACTTATTTTTAACTACTGCTTATAAATAAAATGATATTTCTCTCATGAGTAAGACATGTAGGTTTTCAAACTATATCTGCATATACGAATATAGATGTTTTCTGATTTGTACGCAGGTTGTCCTTCAAAATCAAAGCAGTCACTACATTGCTTGGACATTTTTTGGTTACCCTGTATTTCTGTAGTTCGTATCTGGGACAGTGTACACACTTGTTCAGGGATTAATTTCTCCCTTTTAAGACTCAACTTGAAATTCCAATCAGTAATAAAATAAAGCAGAACTACAAACACTCTGATCAACTGTATCAGTTTACCCACTGCACAAACATTTGATGAGAGTATCTCAAGGGACTTAAACATGAAGCTCTATGCAGTAAATTGCTCCTGTAAACTGCTCTGCATTAGGGACAGGTTACAACTAACACCTGGCAAATTATGCAAAACAGACTGAGAAACTACAATGATCATATAGTTTTTGTGGATTTTCCTCTCCTCCAGGTATATGGAGAGGGTCCAGATATCTCTCACTGTTTTATAGAAGCAAAGGGACAGTAACGTAAAGTTCCTAAAAGATATTAGACAGACAGGGAAGGAAGAATGCGACCTGCTGCCTCTCTGTGTGATCCAGACATCCTTCATTCAGTCAATAACCTAGCCTGCCCATATTTACGTTAGAACTCTTACAGTCACAGCCTATGCAGGCAGGTCTGGAGATCCAGCATGCACAGCACAGCTGATGCCATAGCTTGTAAATAATACTATTTTTTATAAAGTCTCTGAAGGAGCCTTTCCTTATGTACACTTTAGTAAAAAGTGGCTATGAACATTTAGGTTTTATGGCCACTAGGGGCTAGTTACATTCCACAATATTCACCTAGAGTGAAAGAAGGGAGTTTAAGTATCCAGGACAGAAATTATCAGCCTAAACGCCTGAGCCCTTAAACTGAATGCATCAAACATCACTTAGTTTAATCCCCCATCTAGGAGGAAGATCTCAACCCCAGACATGTGGGCAGTAGTAAGGACAGAAGCACCAAGTCTGACACACAGCATCTCACTCTCCTTCTACCATCCTTTCAGTGTCCTGCTGTTGTGCAAACGCTACACAAACCCATTTGTGTCTGAATCCTGCTTTTCTCAATACTCACTCACAGGGCTTTTGCATTCTCCCCAGCCTTTAAGTTCCTGTGCCCTGCCTTTCAGATTCTTCATCCACTAAGCTGGCTGCGCAGCTCCAAGAGATGACACTGTCTCTTCTTGTCTAGGGGGTTTCCTTGGACCAGGAGGGGATCCATGAGGAAGAGCCTGAAGGGCAGCTTTCCATCGTGCTGCCCTGCCTCTTACACCCTTTTGCAGGAATATACTAATACACAATAACCAAGGAAGCATTTTACATAGTTGTGCCACTCACTCCCCTATTTAAGCTGCAGTTTCTAGATGGAGGTCCACCCTGGCTGGTGTGAGGTGCACTGAAAAGGCTGTGATGACAGGTGAGTACTAAAAGACTTTATTGGCTGTATCGGTAGCATTTACAGACCGATTAGACAAGGGTGCAGTTTCAATCTGCAGCTTCTAAATGAAGAGAACAAAACTTCACAGAGGTCATAGAAGGCTGCAAAGTGACTGGGCTTCCTCTGTATCTGTATATTCCACTCTGGTCTTTTGTCAGTAACTGGGAGAGAGAAGAGCCAAGACCTATAAAGCCTTTCCTACAGAGAATCGCAGTCCTGCTTTAGAAATCCCTGCATTAGGAAGCAGTCTTCAGATAGGGACCATCAAGGCAAGGAGGGAGACCAGTCATGGGTAGAGAGCAGTGATTTTGTCAGCTCCTTGGTGCTTGCCCTGCCTGCAGCATGGTGATGGGAATCCAGCCTGCCCTGGCCCAGCAGAGGGCAATCCCAGCAAATAGCTTGGGAAATCAGTACTGGTGTTCGGATTTAATTCTCCTGCAAAAAGGAAAGGTTTAAAAAGTAATAGAGCCGCAGCCACTTGGCTGCTCGCACCTCCCCATGATCCCTGCTGCATACACCAGCCCTGTGGGTGAGTGTGGGATGGGAGGTGGGAGTAAGCAATGTGGGAGAATGGCCCTCTTTCTACCATTTTGGGTCAGCTTGTGACTTCAGGAGCTCTGCTCTCTTCTGAGGTTTGTGGAGGTTGCGAAGGCTGATGAGATCAAGCCTTGCTGGAAAGAAGGGTCCTGGAATCCTGCCAGATTCTGCAGACATGGGGATATGAAAACTCATCCTGGGAGGACAGTAAGTTGAACTTTTTTAATGTCTCTCTTTTTTTGCATGCCTCATACAGCTTCAAATCTTTTCTAGGCCTGCCTAAAAGAATCTTTGCAAATAAAAGAAAATCGGAGCAGCTTAGTAGTCAGACAATTGCTGGGTGCTTTTTTCCTCTCCTAAATGGAGTGACTCACTTCTAAGCTTCCAAGTGTATATTTCCTATGCATTCATGTAACAGTAAACATTTTTACCATGAAGCATATTAGTCATAAACTCTTTTTGTCTATAATTCAATGGAATATGTGCAAATCCCTGCTCATCTATATAGGTATTTTCCTGTTTGCTCTTTTAGGCAGTTGATTAGCACGAAAGGCAGATATATAAGAGACATTATGGAATACCAAATTGCACTATATCACTTTTCTATATAGAAGGAAAACTAATAGTTCTTAGCAGTATAAATATACATTTAAAAAAATCTTTGAAAACAAGCATACCTATTTGAGGTAATCTTGCAAGAAGACATTTGATGTTCCCTCCATCAGCAGCAGTGCTCAGTGAACAACTTAAAACAGTTGCACTACAGTAGACAATCCTGGCAGAGACAGAGTCATGGATGAATGCTGTAAGGTCTGCAGTCTCTTGACCAGCCAAAGGTGATTAACAGCAACACAGCCTTGTGTACTGCTCCTTAAAAGCTGCTACAGAAAGGCAGGCTGAACAGAGCCAGGGAACGCCATTAAGTGGAAATCTATAGCATTAGGACAGGGCTCTGTTCTAGTGACATCTGTTGTCTGATTGGAAAGCTAGTAATTACCTGCAATGCCTTCTCACATAGGCCATCACTTATTCCACAGCTTCAATGGGTTCAGAATGGAACATTCAATTTTTTTTTTTTTTGAGGGACATCTTCTGATATTTTAACTCTGACCTACAGTGACAAGATAAGATCCATGAAAGCCCTCGGGGAAGGAGGGCAAATTGATAAACTCTTCTCTCCATCTCATCTTAGAAGTAAATCTGCTCTAATGCAAGTAATGATTCACATCAACCCTCCTACAAATATGTATGTGTGTCTCTGTCCATTTGTCTGTCTGTCTGTCTGTCTGTCTGTCTGTCTGTCTGTCTATCTATCTATCTATCTATCTATCTCAAATTGATATATTATGTATGAATGTACGTATTGGATACCATTTCCCTAAGCATCTTGGTGCACTATGTTATACCTATGTTCATCAATGTGCGGTCACTTTAAATGTTAATGACATTAAGAGCAATTTAAAACTGAGTTCATGATTAAGTACTTCGCTGGCTCATTCAGAAATAATCCCTCATTTCACACTGAGACTAATGTGAGGTAGAAAATCATATCTGATCATCAAGCCCATCTCATAATCCCTACAAAGAAGGAAATACTCACTAGAGAACCTATTTGATATCAGTTGGCTATTGAATTAATTAGTAGAACAAGAAAGCGAAACATCAAATTTCAACAGAAATCACTAATACATTAATAGTGTACAGGAAGCTTGGTTCTATAAACAACATGATTTTATTGCAAGATTTGACCATTTCTTTTTGCTTCATGTCACAGTGTGTCACTCCATAGCTTTCTCTTATTAAAAAAAAACACAAAGAAAAGTTGTATTGTTGCCAATGATACAATGACTACATAATATTGGAATATGAGTGTAATACAAACATGCTGTTTAAAACCATTTGTAGTTATGCACTGTGTATGCATTTTGCTGTGTACAGTGACTCTTGTTGAAGGCTTCGGGCTATAGCAAGGAAATATTTTGGTCACATATATGTTACTTTCTCTCACGCACTACTGAAAGAACAAATGAAGAAAATATCATTTTCTCATTGAAAGGAAAGGGATGAAAAGTCTAGTTCAGAAGGAGACAGATTATTGGAAATGCCATGATGAGAGGATTCACAGAGAACTGCAGAGATGGATTATTTCTGCAGTTAGAGTTGCAGTTACAAATTAGATATTAAAATTATAATTGTGAAAATATATGTTGTTGTTCTGATACCACTGCAAAAGTGAAAAACTGGAAAAAACAGGTTTGGGTCAATCTGGAATGGGGTTTTTTTGTGATGAAGTTTGTTTTCCAAAGAAATATGTAATTGTTCTGGGTTGCATGCAGCCATTAAGTATTCACAGAACAGGAGACTAGCATCTGCATGTGCACTCGTGCAGGATTGTCCCATCCTCAAGCCAATGTTCACAGTGCTCTTGTTTTCTGATATGTTCTTAGCTCCTCCATATTAATCACAATGAGGCATGTAACAGTGGCTCTTACCATCCCAGGCCAGTAGAAACTCCTTGTCTTCATGTCATGTGTACCTTCTGTAATACACAAGTCTGGTGGATATGCTGAGTCTTGGATTTGAGCTGTATCTGGTGCTGTGTCAGCTGCTTTAATACAGATGGACATCTGGGGTTGAGGGGTTGGCCCCAAAATGCTTCATATTACAGAATCATGGGTTCATAGAATCATTAGGTTGGAAAAGACCCACAGGATCATCGAGTCCAACCATTCCTATCAAATACTAAACCATGCCCCTCAGCACCTCATCCACCTTTTAAACACCTCCAGGGAAGGTGACTCAACCACCTCCCTGGACAGCCTGTGCCAGTGCCCAATGACCCTTTCCATGGAAAGTTTTTCTGATGTCAAGCCTGAACCTCCCCGGTGGAAGAATTTTTAATGCAATACTATTGCACTAAATATTCTTTAGAAGAAAAAATGTTTGAATCTGCATTTATGCTGGACTTTGCTTTCTCAGCTTGCCATTCTGTACTTCCTTTTTCCAGACCAGCCAGGATAAGGTTGTGGACCATGAAGAACGGATGAACAGACTGGCCGACTGGCCTTGTAGCAAATATGGTCTGAAGCAATAGCCCATTCTGTTGACCAAGTGTATAAGATGTGGCAGATTGCCAAGTATAAAGTTAGTTTCTGGGCTGTGGCAGCAATCTGCTTGGTTCTCTAAGAGTGTCTTCTTATGATGTTAGTAATTCAAACATAACTTGGCTTCTAAGAGCCTTTCTCTTGACATGCTGGGGTGTCCTCTGCTTCCACAAACTTTGGACATTACCCTCTGTCTTGTTCTTTTCCTCTGAAGTGTCAAATGGCCTCCAAATAAAGAAATATCTCTGATGCTTCTCTCAAAAGTCCCTCAAGAGGATTCAGCCACTCATACTTAGGGCAGGACATATCAGTCCCAGCTCTTCCATCATCCTCTGTGGTCTTACTGTGGTCCATCTCAAAGCCTTGGCCCCATGGGGAGTCTGGGGGGGTATTTACTGGTGATCATTACACTTTATTTATGAGTTTCTCTGGTAGATGAATTTTCTCAAAATCCAGGCAACCAAGTCCTCTACCCCAGTTCAGCTAGAATCACATCCAATTTGGTGTGTGAACAACTCCTCCACGTGGGCTATATCTGCCTTTGGGGCAGTCACTGGATGGGCAATAGATTTATACCACAGTTCTGGGTAAACTGGGTTGAGACAGATGTAACTGACATAAGAGAGAAAAGGTCCAAACCTCCCACCTGAGGCTGGGCCATATAATGCCTGCTCTGAAGGAATGTGGACAAGCAGAAACGGTGAGCTTGGACCATTGTAGGGAGAACAGTGAGGCAAAAAATGGAAGTGAAACAGCATGAGTGAAAACACTGCCTTTCATTTGTAGTGTGGAAATGTGCTGTCTGATCCAGATAAAACATAAAAACAATAGTAATAAAAAATGGCAGTGCGGGTAACTTTGGGTAGAGTATCTGAAAATCAGGTGATGACATCATTTTTGTTATGAACATATCTTTTTATTAGAAGAAAACACAGAGAGTATTTTATAGTTCCACTAAGCCTGAGAACAGTTATTACAACACACCAGAACAAGCACAGAAACATTCTGGCAGAAACCTCAGCTTTACAGAGTCAAATACTTAAAGGCTCTCCTAGAAGCTGGTTGACTCCCCGTTCTTCACATGGGGCCTATCCAGAAGCATCGAGTCAGGCTCAGTGTATTGTAGTTGCATTCTACCTTTGAACCTGGTAATTTTCTCCTCTCCTAATCTCCTTTTCTATAGGAGCTGGCAGCCTGCCTGTCTTTAAGCAGGAGCAATGACAATGATTTTGTATTTTTGGCGTTTCAAGAGTTTTTGTATAATTTTTCAAATGTTTAGGGCACTGTTCAATCTTAAATTTCAGATCTCTATCTGATATTCATCTGCAATAATAGAAACAGAGAAGAAACAAGTTACAATCAATCCAATCTGTCTCACAATATGGGAAGTGGTAATTCCTTAGAGCCCTATAAATCACAAGATATCCCTGATTGGCACTTGGGAAGAACAACAGTGACAGCTCTATATCCCAGCTGGCTATTGTGACATATAAATGATCAGATATTTCCAAGTACCACAGCTGATCCCTGGGGACATTGTATAGAAGATTCAAGGTGTCTGTCCTCCGACTAGATATCGCTCTCTACCTTCTCTGCATAGACATGACAGTTACAGCAGTCATTCTGCTTGTGTCAGTTTACTTCCAGGTCAGATACTTTCAACTCACATTTGGGCTTTCTGTCTTCAAGTTCTTGCTAAATGTTATTACTCAAGTTTTTTTGCTGACAAGTTTAAAATTGTATATTTTGATACATAAGCAAAAATCCAGAACATCTGAGAGGCAAATCAGCATTACGATCTTCCCTCATAAAGCCACAGTTGTTTGAACACTAAAACTGTGGCCTTTATTATGGAAGTTTATTTCTTTCCCCTTTCCCATATGGACTTCAAATACTTTCCCCAAAGTATAATTTTTTTTTTAAAAGAGAGCGAAAGAATAATTTTATCATTCTTCCAGTGTGGCTTGTGAAGGGCTTTGGCAAATCTCCCCTGGGTGAAATCTGTCTCTGCTTCCTGAGACACATCCTGATACTGATGAGGTTCCTGACTCCTTACATCCAGTAAGGTATTTGCTTCTTTTTCTAAGCAGTGCAGGACAGGATTTTTTGTAAGAAAAACACCTGTGTTAAATGCATTCTTACCAGAAATACTGTGAATGAAAATAGCATTGACAGTATTATGACAAGAGTGTTTTTGACCTTGAGGTTTACTTTCCTATTCTTTAATGTTCCTGTTCCTTTAAAATGGTAATGATTAAACAAAATCTTTCATTGTTTTATTTGTTCCATTTATTTTAAACAGAATCAGCCACATCTCAGCCTCAGAGAAACTGAACATCAGTCTCATGTCCTCTTTTACTATTGACTCTTCATTTTAAGAGGTATTAATCAACAGCTTGAGGCTCAGGAGAGTGTAGCAGAGAGCTATTGAAATTGCTCAACAAGAATTTGGTTGAATCCACAAGGTTTGTTAGATGTGACTATGCTCAGCCTGTGCCAGATAGGGCATGGTTGTGTGAAAAAAAACCCAACCCCAGCTGTAGAACAATGCTGACATTCATGTAACATTATCACACACATCTATGTGCATCATAAAGTATGAAGAATGGTGAATAAAGAAAGCCAAAGTAAAAGTCTATGATACTCATTAATCAACAATAAGGAACGGAAAGATGGGTATAAGACAAATCAAAAGCATGCAATAGTGACACTTCATCACATAAGACTGGTATATCATTAAATAGAAAAAAGGACAGAAAAGGATATTAGAACAGTTGGTTCCCTCTGTCATAAACAGTGAGGAGTGAACAAGGACTGTTCCTTATTCAACTGTCTGCATGAGCAGCAGTGGAAAACTCTTAGTACACACAGGTTGTATCAGTAGTGTAATATCTTCAACAGAATGTGGTATAGAAATACATAATCATAACTATATTCTGTATTTTCCATAGTGTAATCATTGCCAACTTAGAGATCAAACTGAAGTTGTGTGTGACTCAGAAGATTAGTGTTTCAAGAAAAAGTATTAGTCAAGGCTTTGTTAAGTTGTGTAAGGGAACTAAAATGAATGAAAGGTGTGTGTCAGAATCCCCAGACATGCGTGAAGGAGTATCCGACAAACTGATATTTCTACCTAAACAGCAGATTGCTAATAGAATTACATGTTTTAAAGGCAGAAAGAGACCATTATATTCCTGTGGTTATGACTTCCTGCATAGCATAGCTGCAAGCTTTCAACCAGAAGTTTTTTTAGAAAAATATGCAGTCTTAAGACTTCAAATAGTGGAGAAATCACTACCTTCCAAAGGTCCCTGGAACCAATAGCCAGCCCCAGCCCCAGTTCCTCCCCCTGTTACCCCTCAGCACAGGCTATTTCTAGGCCACTGACTATTCAAATCTCTCTTAGAAGTTCTTTTTCTGCAATCAAAGAGGAGTTTGGTTGCTTAATAATACATACAAACATAAGTAATTAATATAATACATTTTCCCTATTCATATTGTCTTATTTCTGTTTGTAAAATACCTAGAACAATTAGAAAAGAAAACTTGCCAGTGTTATGGCCTTAACTGACAAGGCTACCCTTCTGTACATCCTCAAGGGTGGAAGGCAGTTCCATAATGGGGTGGTCTCAGACAAATCCTGGCCTTCAGATAGGAATTACCTTGAAACACTGAACACCAAACAGATTTCTTTAGAGACAGTCTTAGATTGAATCTCAAAAGACCTAAGGAAAATCTTTCAGAAAGCATATGAGAAACTAAATGCCTGCATTTGGGTTACAAGTAACAAATGAGATTTATTCCTCAGAGTGATTTAATTGCTTTGTTACTAGGAGAGACCCAGTCACACAAATACCATAAAGCAGCTCTTTACAGGAGGAAGAAGTAACTATGATCACACAGCTGAACTTCTCCATTTGCTACTGGATGCCCAGAAACTAGAAAAGAGAACAAAGCCTATGTGGCCCACAAGCCCCTTTCACTGAAGGAAAGCCCTTGTTTATGTAAATACCCATTTCTAGCAATTTACAAGCAGCTGCTAACCACAAGTGTTTTAATTACCAGTGAACTATTCAAATTACTAATCCCTGCTTTGTTCCTACCTCTCTATGGACATGCTGTAAATTATTATAATTTGTTATGATGGACAGCATTAGAATGGCATCTATTAGCACTTCTATTGTTGAGAGACCCTCATAATGTCTATTAGCAACCCTTGCAGGTGATGGCAATGATGGAGGGGAGGGGCACAATAATATATCTACTGTGAGTGAAAATTCAGGCAACTAAGGCGGGTTGGTTTGTTTTTTTTTTTCTTTCCTGGTCCATTCCCTGCCCACCCCCCACCCCCATCTGCCCTGCCCCCTTTGTCTTTCTTCCTGACATAAATATTGATATATGTAAGTGAAGTCAATCATGCTAAAATCCCTATAATAAGGTCCTGTGATATTTTACTACATTCAAAACTATGTAAAAACCCATACTTCACAGATAATGAGTTCCTTATAAGCTTAGTTCTGTTTTCAGGCACTTTGTTTCAAATATTGAATGAGAGTAAGTTAGCAATTTAAAAGGTAGCAGGAGGCTTATTATACAGTGGGTGTCAACGCAGAGTAGGCTAAGGAAAGAGACGGCTTCTCTGTAACCTTGCTGACCCCTGCAAGCTGTAAAAATTAATAGGAGAATCAAACCAATTAAGGGCTACCAAGAAGTTTACAGAGGCTGAAAATGGAACTAAGGGACACAGTCATTGATTTATTGTCATGGAATGATCTCAAATAATAGATTTATAATTCTATTGTTTTCCACTGGATTAGTTTTCATCTTTAAAGCAATCAAATATGAGGCCTTTTTCTGATGCGGGTGCATTAGGTAATTACACTTGTGAAAGGTGCTTTAGTAGTTTATGCTCTTTAAAATACTTGAAGATCCACAGAGAAAAATCAAATGCCTGGAAATGGTTTATGGCTGAGTAAGTGAGAGCATAATTTTCACTCAATTTCTGTGTGGATGGCAGGAAATGTAAATGTTAAAAAATCTACAAGAAATGTGCTTCCTGCTATCACTCCTTCCCAAGTGATAAATACCTTAGAGAGCAGCCTCCTGAGAGATGTCTCAGTCTTGATTCCATGCAGAGGAAAGCACCATATCTTGCTAACCAGCGCTGCATGTCACTTCTAGTTACCCAGCAAGATGTCACACCTCTTTCTTCAACTGCTCTCTTCTGCTGTCCCTTCTCAAGCCTCCTTTATCCTGTATGTATCCAAACCAGATGATTTCACTCTGAACCAAAAGAAATATTTAGCAGTAAACCAGATGCCAGATTTTCAGGAATCTCTAGTTACAAATGTACACAGACAAACACTTAGTGAAGGTGCACTGGTCCAGGTCACTGGCTGTCTGTTGTTTAGTTCAATAGCACTTATGCAGGGTGGTCCCCTTCTCTCCATGTTTGAACTGGCTTTACACAATAAAAAATTAATCTCTTGAATTTTGTTGTTAAATAGGTGCACCCTGGAAAGAAAAGTTCCTTCCCTTGGCTTCAGAGCTAGCTATGCAGGAATGATAGCTGCATATATTCAAGGTATCACAGCTGTTATGTAGGGCAGCTGCCTCGATTTGCTGTGAAATGCCTCCAGATTCTGGGGAAATTTTCCTGAATTATTTAATGTTTCACCCTCTCTGGCATCTCTCCTGGCTAATGTACTGTCTACTCTTTCTCATTTCTTGAACAACTGGACACTCCAGCACAGTGCAGGTCCCCTCCTTGGACGTGAGTAACTCATGTGTATTCTTCCTTGGACCTCCAAACCTGGAACTGCTGTGGGATACAGCTGAGTAATTCCAGAGCTCTTTGGGAATTGAATGGCTCCTTCCTTTGCAAAAAGCCCTTTAATCACATCAAAGTACATTAAAAAGATATAGTTCTACCAAAGAAGTAGGACACGAATGTGTGATCCACTGCCCCCATTGCTCCAGTTCATGATGGGGGCACTCTCTACTGAGTCCTACACCAAAATGCAATTATTTTCTGAACTTTTTCTGTACTCCATTCCTGCTGCTGCTCTGCCAATGTCCTTTTTCTTCCTGAATGAGATACATTTATGGTGTGGAATTCCTCTGTTTTGTTAACAGAAACACAGAGCATGTATGGAATAAAATACAGCACAGCTGACAATCACAGTACAAACAAATTTGGTTATCAAATCCCCCTCTAAAGGAAAGGAGCTAGTGGAGGTGTGGGATAAGCAGCTGAACTAGGATGAAGGTATGGCTAGGTCTGTGAATGAGGAAAGAGGAACAGCAAAAGTTCATTAAATATGATTGTTCTACTGCTGTGGTACATGAAAGAGGGTAGTTGGTGCTTTTGGGAAAATGCATCAAAACTCTTCCAAATTACTTTCTCCTCTACCAATCTTCACCTCTTCCTTCCTTTGTGCTAGCAGTTACCAGGCTGGATCCTAGGGCTCGGTATGGGCAGAGCAGGGATCAATCAGGGCCATGGCTGGCTGACAATCTCACAGGGACCCTGGCAACTACTTACCTCATCTTTGCAGGTTCTAAAAGTTACTCTTAAAGACAGAAATATTTCACAAGATCAAACTGGAACTTGTGTGTACAGAGAAGTTCCTCATATTGATACTTTTTTCTTCTAAAGATCTGTCTGAGCTGCTTGCAGAGACCCTGAAATCTTGCCAAAATACATGAAAATTCTGCCTTGAAGGTCTGGAAAACATTTTCAATGGCTGTGCATGATGGGAAATTCTGTAGATTATCCAGTTAATCTTTGCAAGCACTTTAAAGAGAAAAAGTGGCAATTATATGTTACTAGTAGCAGTAGTTTACTCCTACATTGTTCTCTTTAGTAGAGAAAGAGCTACTTCCATTAACACCGAGAAAGAGGAGGGAAGTAAGCGCTGACATGGTTTGCTATTGATCACACAGCCAGACATCATCACAATAAAATTCTGATTATTTCCCTTGACAAACTTTCTCCATAAATAACTTCTTTACTATTTACTAAAATACAGCCATTCATAAAGTGACAATTCCTCGATCCAAATGACACTGTGCAGCTTCAACCTTGCTACCAGCTAAGTGGCACTAATGTCATATCGAATTTGGGAAGCAGCTTTTTTTTGCATAGAAAAGCATCATTGCTCAGCTGTATTCTGTAAACTGTGGAAATCACACAGTAGCTACTGGACATGAAGGCCTGTGCATTTTACAAAGCTTTCACTCTGAATGTACTACGACAATACAAGAACTAAATTAGATGTCACGTACCACGTGGTTTCACAGAGCCCTCGCCCAGTAATTGGCATCATCTTGTTTGTAGAAAGAGAACTATACTTGTTTTTTTGCAAGGTACAAATAAACTAAAGAAAGCAAAATATCCCACATTCTCCCAAATGCACAAAAAGGATTAAAACTGCCTCTTGAAAATAAATCCTCTACAAAAATAAGGTTATGGCTAGTTAAAATAGTTCAGAGTTACAACTTCCCTTAGGGGTATTATACAAAATTAAAATGCATAACATATTCCTGGTGATGAACTACATAGTTTCCTGCTAGTAATTCGTACAAATAATAGTATGTGTTTTCTTCTAATTAAAATGGTAATATCTGTGACTTTAAAGCTGTCTTAAGATGACTGATGCAATTTTGTATCGGCTAATAATGTTCCTTCATTTGTTTCTCACCCATTTATATAGTAGCACTTAGTGTTAGTGAAGCATGACACTGCCAGATGTGCCTGCAGAACTGAAACAAGGGCACACAGGCAGTGAAAACCTTGCAAGTCTTTCAGCTTATTGACAGTATTGTGTGTCCAGGAGGATGGAGAGGCAATAGCAGAACAGTAGTGTGGTTTAGTGTGAATTTTTAAAAGATTTGAGTTCTTTATTGACATGAGGATTTTTATCTTTATTATAGTTGTATGTTTTAATAAAATCCATGTAATTGGATTCTAGTGGTGAGATTGGATGAGATTATATTTTAGCTTCTCTGAATACAAATTTTTGAAACAGAGGGCAGAACATAGATGCTCTCCTCCTGTCACACTCCCCCACTTCATCCAAAGGCCACCTTATAAGAGAAAATGCAAAATAAGTTTTCTAAAGCCAGTGTGACACACAAATGGTTAACTTCTTGTGTTTTCCTTCTTTGGTTGAATTTTTTGTTTCCTAAATGCACAACTGGCATCTGCTTTGCCTTAGAAATATATGTAGGCACTGATGCTGAAGTCCTGAGGGCTTTTTCATGTTCAGTAGCAGCTCCTCACACAGGCAGGCCCCAGATCCAGGGCTGAGAGATGGGTCTGCATCTACACTCCTGTTTCAGAGCATGGTGGCAGTACCTAGAAAACCACTTTATCAACTGCATGCATTGATTTGCTCTGGACACCTTACTGGAAAACTGCCAGGAAACCATGTAGCCACCTGGAGAGATAATGCACTGCTTTTGTTCTTGCAGTGGTGCTAAGGGAAAGGAACTTACTCTTCAAAATAACTCACTTCTCCCCAAAACCTGATGTGTTGCATGTGGCAGGGATGGTGAGGGCCGGGAGTGCTGCAATGACCTGTGGGTGAGCTGTGCAGGGATGACTGGAAGCTGTGAAGGGGAGCTGGATGCCTTCACGGAGGCAGCCCTGCAGCAGTCCTGCACTAGCTGGATGCTGTGGGTATACAAAGGTGAGTTTCTGGAGCTCAGCAAGCTGAACAGATTTGAAATTGGGTGGGTTTTTTTTAAATAGGGAGAGTAATAAGCCATAGGAACAAATCATTGCAGACTGAATGTGTTTGCTGCCATCACTTGAAAATATAAACAAATCTTAGGTTTCCTTTTCAAAATATCTGCCCTGATTCCTTCAGCTATTGCAGGTGTTATGACTGGGTAGTACAGATATTAATTATGAGAATATCTTTCTCCTTCACAATATCCACAGTCATACAACAGTGAGCGCAGCAGCCTCTTTCTGCCCTTGCAATAGACTGATCTGTCAGCCCCACAGCACCCATCAGTTACCAGTCACATCGCCAACAGACCTGTCAGTTGCTCTTCTAACATCATTTTTCCTGACATGAGGAATGAATGAATAACTGCTGTCTGTGTTGGCAGGAAGAGAGTCAGAGCAGCAGCAGAGCTGATGAGCAAGACAAGCGTTGTTGAAGGCCAGATGTCCACGCTGGTCACAGCTGGGGTTTGCTTTGGGCATCCCCCAAACACCCAGGGATGACTAGGTCATGACCTTAGGCACACTTGAGATGTGCTTAAAGAGCCCAGCTTCTGTTCAGCTTCACCTCAAAGGTGAAACACTTTGCATATTCTCAGATTGCTTCACAATAAGTGGTGATGGTTTGTGTAAACAGAGCTCTCCTGGTCAGAATCACAGTGGTGATCTGAACAGAAAACTACTAAGACAGCACAGCAATGTCCTGGTCAAGGAGAAGCCCTGCCTATCATAATTATCACCTCTGCATCATCAAGAAGCAGGAAAAATTACATGAAATGATCCTCAAGGCCAAAGGTGTAACATTTAAATACAAAGTTGGGTTTAACCAGCCTTGACATGGTAGCAGGATCCTGTCTCAGTGAGGGAAATGTGTCTTTTTGGATGTCTAGGACACATAGTTTAAGTCAGTTATGTAAAAAGAAAAATATTTAGCAAAACTAGAAAAACTGAAACATATGGAACATTATTTCTAACAACTTGAGGGAAAATGTTCCCTAATAGCAGGTCTTGTCTTCTCTTCAGCAAGGCTAATCTTAGTCTTCATTTATTTTTGAAATGACATTATTATTCAGTAAATAGACTATGAAGCCAAGGAATAGAAATTGCTCAGTTCCTGGCAAACTTTCTTCTCCTCTTGCTCAATAAGCATGATCATAATGATTTTATTCATAAGTCACATTAAGTTTTTCCCTATAGTAAAATTAAATACAATGGGAAGTGAATGATCTGTTCCCTAAATACATCTTTCTCCTATAAAGCAACTGTATTTATGCCTCAGATAGCCAGTATCTGAATCCAGAATAACTATTCTGATGAACCCTGGCATTCAACTCTTCCTTTTCCTCTTCTTTAATAGCAGAGCAAAAGGTTGGGCTAATAAATTAAAGCATTGAGATCTCTATGGAAACCCCAGTATGTCAGAAAGATTGATACCAAATAGCTGGACGCAGAGTAATCAATGTCATCTGAGAGATCAGGATCCAAGAGTCAAGCATGACACTGAATGGATGGATTTGTGCTGTTTGGTTGTAAAACAAGTGCTATCAACGCTTTAAATTCCTGCCAGACTGAAGGGAACCAGCTTTAGGACTGAAAAAACATACTTTGGTGTGAACATTTTGCTAAATTGAGGTATCCCATAAAAGTAGAGGCCATATGTAATTTAGTGAGATTTTGTTTTAGTAGAAAATAAGTTCTTACGACAGGAGGCAATACTCTGAAAACCAGACACCCAAGGGAATTGCCTGTAATCTGAAATTAGCAAGCAAAATGTAAAAAGAAATGTACACACTCAGTTCACTGTGGGCTAGTGAAGGAATCAGAACATCTTCTGAGCAGGATAACAATACCAAAGCTAAATAATCTTTTCCATTTCGAAGTGAACCAGATGACTTTTGGAGGAGGAGGGCAAGCAGCAGAACACTTACTTGGGCCATGACACAATCCGGAATCTGACAAAGGACACAGAGAACAAGAAGTAAGAAAGTCTGCAATGACTCAGATCAAAAAAGTGCAGCCTTGGGAGGTGAGTGACTGATGGGCTGAGAGATGAGTGACTGATGTGAGTGTAAAAGGCACTGGAAGTCTTTTATATTTGCTTGGCATTTGTGGAGGATCACTATTCTGGGTTTATACCTGCCACTGACAGCAGGCTGAGGAGATTTGAGGGAAGCAAACTTAATAATAAATCTGCTAAGACTGCATGAGTATAAAAGGTTCTGTATTAACAGTGGGAGCATTTACCTGAAACGTCTGCACTATTTTAGAGAAACATTCATGTAGAATTTATGGTTGTAGTGTTCAGCAGTTTGCCAAACCTAAAACATGTTTGATTATGCTTGAATTATGTATATTGCTTTAACCAAGGTTATGGCATACCCATGACACAGCTCTTGGACAATGAATTTCCCCAACAGTATTCTGAAGGCAAACTTAATTAAATACATGGACTCGTTAAGCATAAAGAGGACATGTAACCCTATTCAGTTTACCATAATACAATAATAAAAGGAGTTTTTTGGAAAGCAAAGCAATACAGCTAGGCATGCTACATTGTCTCTGTCTCACTAAGCAGATTTTCTGTAGTATGCTGGTTTTTCCTGAAATTTTGCCAGTCAGGTAATCTTTAGGATTACCTTCTGTTAGGTTGGAAAAATTGATGGTCATTCCTTAGGATAGTGGGAGATAGGGAGACTTATGAAGGCAACATGGGAACATAACACCATATCATGCTACCCTCCTATTAGTGAATACAGTGGACAAAAGCAGCTCTAATGAGGTAGATGTAGGTTAGCCTGATCTGAAGCTCATGGGGCTAGGAAGCCCTGTTTAGCCCCCAAGAGCTGAAATGCCTTATGCAGGCAGAAAGAGATTGGAAACTGAAATGATCAAAACCGTGCTCAGCCCTGAGCATCACTTCAAAAATGGTCACTTGGCTTGCTTAGGACTCTCCCCCATGAGAATAAACATAAGTAATTAATGAAATCTATTTCTTTATTCATTTCTCTAACTTGTTTCCAGTGGACTAGATGTCAGAAATCTGTGTCTGTCTGGTTTATGCTGCATTATTTAATTTTTATTGGCAGTGGTCGAAGAAAATGTGATTAATGTTGAAGCCACATTCCCTCAAATAACAGAATCACAGAATGGTTTGAGTTGGAGGGGACCTTAAAGATCATCTTGTTCCAACCCTTCAGCCAGGGGCACCTTCCATGAGACCAGGCTGATCAAAGCTGCATCCAGCCTGGCCTTGAACACCCCCAGGATTGATGTGGGATAATGGACTTGCTTGAATGTCAAGGCCAATCTTCAAGAGAAGGACTTGCTCAGACTCATGGGTGTCAAGTACCAAAGTCACTGTGAGTTTGCAAAAGGGAGCAGTTTGACTTGAACAACTTTAGCTTGTAAGACAGATGGGATGGGTGGTGGTCTAACACACAAATCAGTTGAGTGACACGTGGGGTGAGGCAGAGGCCTCACAACATGATGTTGCTTCAGTTAATAACAGAAAGACCCCAAAAGCATATGCAGAGGTCCCTGCTCTGAGGGTGTTACAAAACACCAAGGCTCACTTCTGATGACTCAGCAGGCCTTGCCAAGACCAAGTCAACACATACTGATTGACTTCATCCCACCTTGCCAAGAGGTGCCAAAGAGTTTCCAAAAAATATAAAATTGGAACATGAAATCTCTTTTTTTGGAAGAAGAGTCAAACAACCACGTTACCCAATAGACAGGTTGACAGGCCTGGGCCTTTCTTAAGGCCCAGAAAGAGACACCTTTTTGGTAAGAGTCACGCATCCGACTTTATTGAGTATTTCCTGGGAAAATAACTGTTAACTCAAATTCAATTGTTATATATTCATATATATAATATATGATAACTGTTAACTGGATATAATCATCTAGCGTTAATGCAGAAACTGAATTTATCCACAGCAATGCTGAACCTGTTTTATGTGCCACTTCAAATAAACTACTTATTGTTTCTGCATTGCTAACCCCAGTAAGGGCTCTGACAGGCACTGTGAAATTGTTTAACTGCACCAGTGAGAGCCCATGAGGTGCTCTGGCAGCACATATTAACCTTCTGTGAAAAGCCTCCGAAGGGGTCCTGACAGGCAGACCTGTGGGTGACAGTTTGTGAGGGGACTCTCATTGGTACTACCAAGTCTGACTGGTGTCTAACACATCTTCACCTAATACCCTCCTAAAGAGGAAGCAGGGAGAATCACATAATCCCTTAGACATAAATCATTGACTAAATTTGAAACTAAGGTCAGATCCAGCCACATCTAGGCTCCCTTCTGGGGAGGAACTTAGAAAACAAGGAGGTCTGTCTTGAACTGGAGACCTTCCTTCAGCCACATATCAGTCATACCTATTTATATGACAGATGGGGCATTCACAGCTTCTCTGGGCAACCTGTTCCAGTGCCTCACCACTCTTGTAGTAAAGAATTGCTTCCTTATATTTAAAGTAAATGCTCGCTTTTTCAGTTTAAAGCCACTACCCCTTGTTCTTTCACTACATCCCCTTGTAAAAAGTAAACCAAAAATATTATTGTAGTAAATAAAAGAGTTAATCACCTAAGTCAGCATAGACCACCATGGAAGTTGCATGCATAAAAGAAAAAAGATTTTGAATAACTCACTTTCATGTATATGCATGCATATGTGTGCACAGTACATGTAAGAGCTCATATTTATTTATACCTGTTACACTTGTGGAGTACTACATATTTCCTTGAAGGAAACAATGTGTCTTCCTTTTTTGTGCCATGAATTTACCTCTTGAACTACGCATGGAAGTATATTAAGATTTACACAGCCTTTATACCTGACAGATTAAATTTCATGGGGGTATATATTTTAATTGATAATCATAAGCATAGTGCAGTAAAGGTCATCTTGCAACTATATTTGGAAATTGCTTTCATAACGTCACTTAATTACTCTAGAAGTTATCTTTAATCAAATAAACTCTTTGCTGATAGTCTTACATACGTTTTATCTGAAAGAGACCCTATCTTGTCTTGCTGTGACCTTATCTTGAGTGTGATGCAACAAGAATGGGAACTCATTTACCTCCCACGGATCCTGTTACTTCATATTATCTTGCCTAGATTTTTTTATCCCCAAACAGACTAACCCAAGTGTATAACCGCTTGCTACGATGTACTGAAATTCCAGTTGAAAAAATGTCTGGCTCATAATACTGTCCTCAAGCAGCTGACTATAAAATGCTACAGATCTGTGACAGAAAACTCTGCTTTTTCCTCCTGGTTTTGGAAAATTAAGATTTTGGAAAGGGAGGAGGGTGTTGAGAGAAAACCAAAATAACATCGTAATGTTGCTTACTACATGTAGTATAGAATTATATTCATCATTAAAAATAGAAGAAAATAAAGATTCTAGTTTCTGTCTTGCAACACCGGGTCACAGCTTTCCCTCACAACATGTGAACAGCCCAAATTCCTCCATCAGTGGCACACTTTACCTTCCCTCGCACTTTTGGATATCTGCAACCTCAATGATGGTATTTTTAGAAATAGCAATTTAAAAATCTCCCACGTCTGTATAAAAGCATCAACATTTCAGGAAAACATAACGTCTTGGAAGACAATTTGACTAGTAGCTTCAGCATTTCAGTCTGTGTTTTCCCTCCTCCTTTATGAAAACACACCAGATGTGCAGGGCTGTGGGGAGGGCAGGAGAGTGTGAATGCTGTCGGGATGGCTGTAAGGTTGACTGTGTGAGCACCAGGGAAGTCACGGGGAGCCCAGGACAAACAGGGAAACCTGCAGTTTGCCTTCACTGTGGCTGCTGTTATCACAAGGCTCCCGCTTGGATGCACTGCACTGAAGAGCAGTGAGCAATAAAGGCAGGAGTCCAGCACCCTCTCATAACGCTGCTGAAGAAGGGGCAGAGAGGAAGACACCTAGGGGTCTGAGAAGTGCAATGAGCAGCAAATCAAACCAGGAGAGAGACTTGTAATCTGCAGCCATAGGAGGTACATGATGATGTCCCAGCATCTGGTGGAGTTAAGCCTGCTCTGTCTCAGCTGGAGCCAGAAAAATACCACTGATGTGCTCTTAGCAATGCACTACTAACCTTCACTTTGGCAGTCATGGCTTTTGAAATTTTCTATCCCACCAATATTCTGTCAAACTAATTTGGTTGTGTGGGTAACCAGCAGATATACCACGTTACTGGACAATTTTCTCTACTGTTCTAAGGAGAAGAAACTGTTGATAGGAATGGTTGGACTCGATCCGATGAGTCTCTTCCAACTTGGTTATTCTATGATTCTATGACTCTATTCTCCTCACAGTATTGGCGTTTTTGTCTTTCAACATTACAGTTACTCTGTTCATGAAATATTACATCAAATTCTTAACAAAAAAACAGTGTGTGTGAGGGAGTGTATCCACATTGTGCATGAAAGGACAAGTGTTAGTATTACTTTCTGAAGTAAGGTGTAAAATGAGATGTCCAGTGCTGTGTTCCATACAGCCTGCAGTCCAGGTGCCAATTGTCAACTGTCAGACTGTACTAGAGACATTTAGTACCAAATATAATACAATGAAGTGCCATGGAGAAAACAAGAAAAAGAATGTAAGATACAAAATCAATATGTCACTGTTAGATAACAAGTTGTCAGAATAAACGTTGCTTTCTGATTCATTGAAGAGGAATTTAAATTAGCTCCTGTGCAGGAACCACCTCGCCAGAGGATCTGTCCAAACCAAAGACTTGGTCAAAGAATCGCACCAAACCTGAGGAGTTATTAGGAAACTAAGCAAAAACATCAGAGAAGATGGTTGTGCCTCTGCATAATTGCATAATGTATTTGTGTCTTGACTTGCATATGTAGTTCTGGTCCTCAGAACTCAGCCCACGTGGGACATACTGGAACTAAAACATTCAGAGAATGGGAATAGGATGTTTAAGTACACTAGGATGCTTTTACTTGAAGCAGCAACAACTGAAAATACTAGTCTATAAAACATGAGAAGCCTGGGCAGGGTGAACGTAACAGTGAGGAAAGAGCAGATGGACTTCACATGAAAAACTTCAGAGGCTCAAAGCAAATAAAATGAGATTGCTTTTCCCATGTTGTACAAAAAACTGTACAGCTCCATGCTGCAGAATTGGGGGGTTTAAGTATGGTTTCCATATGATCAAGGAGACAAATTACAGGAAGAAAAGTCCACTGTCAGATAGTTATTTCTGTCTCCAGAAATACCTGAAGTCCAAATTCTCAGAGGTTGGAATGGTAGAGCCAGGACACCTCACTGAAAGCTTGCACTATAGTTTCATTGCTCTCTAGCTACTAGACCCTGCTCAGGGCAGTGTACTGGGTTGCCCATGGTTGTAGTCTGGTCACTACAACCACCCCTCCGAGAAAAAATATCAAACAATAAATAGACTTTTCTTAATTTTACTACAACTGTTTAAATACAAATAAAATAATTGAAAAAGTGGCAAACTGACCAATGTCTTAGTACAGTAATGGATGCCGTGGTAGTTGCTATCCTGCTAGTCACTATCTACATGACACATGTTTATACAGTTCTGTATGTTTTGTCCACCTATGTTAGGTTTGAAAATTTTTTGCAGTGATCTGACTGAAAAAAAAGAGGACATTCTGTGAAGTAAACCTGCAACATTCAGACCAGTGAATGAATTAAAACTGGTATTTTATGACTGACATGGTTCCACTACTATTGTCTGCTGGTACAGAATTGATCAGAGGCCAGAGGACTCCTGTGCTCATATTAATTCACCAGCTAGGATAAATGAAAAAATGTTGCTTATGTTAGATTACCAAATTAAATCATTGCTGGCCTTTATGCTGCTGTTTGCAGAAAGTATGCTGGGGCTTCATAATTCTTCTGTTATTTCTTAGGACGATTCAGATTAATCAGAAAGCTTCTGAAACCTTTACATAGTATTAGAGATATTATGCCAGTTCATCAGCATCTTTAGTCCAAGGTTTTTGACTGCATAACAAGTATATATGCTATCCCTTTCCCTTTGGGGAACTGTGCTTTCAGTGAATTAAACACATGGAGATTGAAAAATTCAGATAAGTAGGGATGTATTAAGGGAAAAAAAGAAAACAAACAAAAATGACTACCTGCTGTGTGACTTTAGAAGCATATGACCTCCCTTTGGTCCCTGGTTGAAGACCAGACAGCCCTGGTGACAACACATCTGACTTGAAAGAGGAACTGCACGCTGAGCAAAATCTGTTTTAAGGAAAGAAAGAAGGTATTGCAACACACCTTCTGTGGGAATAAAAAAAGTGTGGTTTTTTAGGTAGGCAGAAACGTGTGTTTTCCCAAGGCTGATATTCTTACTTATCTTTTGGCACCACACACCATGTGATATTGTTGTAGTTTAACCCTGGCCAGCAACATCCAGCTGCTTGCCCACTCCCCTCTGGCAGGACTGGAGAGAGTATAAGTGAGATAACTTGTAGATTAAGATGACAGTTTATTAGGTAAAGCAAAAGCCGCCCATGCAAGCAAAGCAAAACAAGGAATTCATTCATCACTTTATGTCAGCAGGCAGTTGTTCAGCCATATCCAGGAAAGCAAGGCTCCACCATATATAATGTTTATCTGGGAAAACAAATGCCATCACTCTGCACATCTCCACTTCCTTCCTTTTTCCCCAGCTATATGTACTGAGCATAACATCATATGGCATGGGATATCCCTTTGGGAGCCAGCTGTCCCAGCTGTGTTCCCTCCTAGCACATTGTGCTCTTCTAGTCTACTGGCCGGTGGATTGGTATGAGGAGAAAAGGCCTTGACTCTGTGTAAGCACTGCTCAGCAATAACTGAATTATCAACACTATTTGCAGCACAAATTGAAAACATAGCCCCATACCAGCTACCATAAAGAAAATAAACTCTATCCCAGCCAATACCAACACAGATATACTTAGCATGTATCTTAACTCACAAGGGTTGTGGATTCAAAACCCCTACAGAAACACATCCTACTAAATTCTGAAGAATTTTTCCATAAAATAAATATCTTCCTTTCCCTCTTTTGTAATTTGTATATATCTTCTTTAAAGGTTTGTGTTTTACCAAAGCTTTCCTCTCAAAACCCAGGTATTGAGCAAACAGCACTGCTAAAAACTCCCAGTCAAGATTTAGAAGAGTCTGTTGCTATGGAAATAGATGAGGCATTCCATGTTCAATAGCACAACTGCTGAGTCAAAAAGCAGGCTGAAAAAGACAGAAAACTCTGGCCTGAGCAAAATAAATCAACAGAGTAAATTGATCAAATTAATTATGCTGATGACACATTAATGGTGAAAATTTAGCCTATATTAATAATGCTTTCATTGGCACTTTTTACTGGCAGGCAGAGAGAGATGGCAGCTGAGAGAGGAATTACCTGCACCCAAGTACCTGAAAGGATTGCTGTTTCACTGAGAATGTTTAGTTGGGGTGGTCATATCACTCTCTCAGCAGTGCCAACATCAAGGACAGATAAATCAATCTCTTGGGGTGCTCACTGATGAGGAGCTTGACAAGAGCCAGCAGAAAAAAAACTGTGTCCTGGGCTGCATCAACAGAAGCATGGCCAGCAGGTCCAGGGAGGAGATTCTCCCTCTCTGGTCCACACTTGTTAGACACCACCTGGACTAATGTGTTGAGTTCAGGGGAGTAGAAACTGGGTGATTTTTAAGGTCCCTTCCAATTCAAACCATTCTATGATTCTATGACTTAACTCAACAAAACTTAGGAAGTTTTTGTAAAGTGAAGGCACACTGCTCCGGGGGGAGGGAGGGGATGGGAGTAAGGGTGGGGAGTGGTGTGCTGCAGTTAGGTTTGCTGAATATTCTCATGAACTGACGGCTCCACAGATCTCAGCTCCACAGCAAGCCCAGGACAGTTTATTCTATATCCCAAATTAATCCTAATGCACCATCCAGGTATCATTTCTACCCCATCAAATTCCAAGACACAGTAGATTGCATCTCTAGACTTCCCATCTGACAAGCCCCCTGCACTGGTTTTGCCCTTTCAGCTCTGCCACATCCCAACCCTTTAAATTTTGGCCTTTCAACATTCAACTACTACGCCACTTGAATTCTACCAAAAGCATAAAGTTGCACTAGAAAATATTGACCACAAGTTCAGAAGTAACAAAGTCTAATCCTAAGCCTTTCACAGCATCAGTCCTTGAGACTATAATTGCCCTCCTTTTGTTTCATTTGTTTCCTAGCTAGAAGATCATTGAAGTTGAAGTTGTACATAGTCATTTGTGTCTGGAAAGATAATGGCCTTAGAAATGAATCAGCCCCCCTCTCTGGTTCTGGCTCAGGATGTTTTCTATTTCAGATAGATATCATGACTTAGGCAATGCTCAAGAATGTGAAGTCAATTTAAAGACGAAAGCTCAGGTTGTGGAACCAGAGCAGAGTGGCTCCTGCCAAGCAAGTTGAGTAGATGTTCACCCATTTGGGGGTTGTTTATAGACATACGGTGATTATGAATACAAAGGTAACTGAGTTCTTTATAAAGTGGCTTTATAGAACTCCCAAGATCGCCCTGTGCATGTATAGTTCAACTGTATGTACTATGCAAACATTGTTTTTCTGGATACCCTGCACCTGTTTTTAGGTCTGGGTAGTCATCTAATGAGACTTTGCTTTAAAGCCTTCCTGCAAAACTGTATGCTTTTGGAGAAGGATGCAGTATTTGATGTAAAACATGGAAAAGCCCATCTTATACATAATGCCTAAATGTAGTCTTAGCAGATGGATCTTGAATACCTTTGGCCTGTGTGCTGTGAATGCATGCCTTAACGGCAAGCTGATCCAATGCAGCTCTTTATAAGCCATCTCATGCCAGTGACGACAGTAGTGAAACTGCTTTAAAAAACTGGAACAAAATTGTCTAGTAATCTCAGTTGGAATCCTGCACCTTTTAATTTAACCTGATATGGCCTCAGGAGAGGAAATAAACCCAGGAAGAGTTAAGTCCAATGTTGGTAGAAGGACATGCTCTAAAAGCCTGATTATCCAGATGGAACAGATAAATCTGTTACTCTTTCTCTAAATATCAACATTGCATAATTAACAGCTGCTAAAATAACGGGAGCCAATTGAAGAAAAACATCGTATGCTCTACATTCATTTATTAAATACCTTCTGTTTCCAAATAGAGCTTTCCATATTTGCTGCAAAACTATGTAGCTTCATGCTCTACACAACCAGGCAAAGATGACAGCACTGAAATGAGCTATTACTATTTTCATCAGGCACATATGAGGAACTAGTTTGTATCTTTGAGACAAAAATATATATTCATCAAATTGAAAGCTTTAAAAAGCAGTGCTATCTAAGATATCAGCATCCCGTCTCCCTTGGAGACAGCTAAACCCTACATTTATCTAAATTATCTTGGTAATATGACAGAGTGATTGCTCACTAATGGTCAGTAACAGTTTTCTTTGTCATTTTCCTAGTCATTACCTCCTCAGAATGAACTCCAGAATAAACTGCTGATGCGTCATGACTAGAATATAAAGCACACCTTTACAACAGAGACCATTTCCATTAAACTCACAAACCCATACATTGGACTTCTGACATTTTCATTTATGAAAAATAATACCCCTCTATTACAAACCCTGATGATTTTAGAGATATTTTATGCTTAAAAGAGAACTAAAGCAATATTTATTTCACAGACCTGCCTTCTATTTTCTTCCTTTTCTCCCCACAGCTACTCGTACACAGGAGATGCATTCTCTGCAAAGCAGAACACTAGTGGCTCAAAGAAGGCTATTTTGGTAGATGCTGTATTTCATGGCCCATTCGGCTGCATTTTTTTAATTTGGGTGTTTAAGTCTATTTGCCCTTTTTCAGGAGCTGGAGAGAATCACTGATTATACAGTCTGCCTGAATCTCATTTCCCCTGCTGAGTCTGAGAAAAGCCCTCACAGAAGGCTCATGCTTGTGGCAGCTGCTTATTGACTCCTTCTTCTCCTCTTGAGGAAGGGAAATTTTCTGTGCTGCGATCCATTGTTTTTGTTTCAAATTGAATGGAACTGATCTGTTCAGCTACAAAGATGGAGTAAGCAACAAACTTGAGCAGAAGGAGTAAAGGAGCCAAAGCGTTGCCATGCAAAGCTCTGTGGTTTTGTAATACTGAATCAGTCTAGAAAAATAGTGCTTGGGTAAGCATAAAGGAGGATCATATTTTCCCAAGAGTCACACCAAACAGATGCATACTGATTCTTCAGGGAGTCTTTTTGGTCTTTAGGCCAAAGAGTTGGGAAAATGCTGTGGAGCTTCTACACTGCATCTTCTGACCCGCTTTTCTACAGTAGAATATCCTGCCTGCTTGCTGTGAAAATAGGCATTAACAACATAGGCAGCCATAGAGAAGCCGTGGTACTTCATCCTATAAGCTCTCAGATGCTGTTCCAGCCCTGCAGAAAATACATGCATAAATTAGCTATAGATAGGAAAACTTATCAATACTGGGGGTTTAGCCTTTGTTGTAATTAGGACAGAGGGGAAGATCACAGCATGCTAGCTCCAGAGAAAGAGAGTCTCACCTGAAATGGCAGATATTTCTAAATCATCAGGACACAAGGACTCAAAGAGTTAGATGATTTTTTTCTTTGTCTTAATGCAGGCCATGAAAGCACAAAATTTCCCTTGTTTTACAGAAAATGCCATGTATCCTTGTTAGTCTAACTTGACCATGGAGTTCAGGTCAGGACCATGGAGGAGTTCAAGTCAGTTTGACCATGGAGTTCATGACCATGGAGTTCAGGTCAGGTCCTCAATTTAGCTAATCCAGAGTTTCATGGCTTACAAAAGAAAAACAAGGCATAGGTTATGTAATGGAGTGCAGAGCTTCCTGAGCTGCCTTTCACAGCTGACCCCAAGAATAGGCAATGGTATTTAAATGCATTCAAGTTTTGTGAAAAAGTGGCACCTGGCAGCATCAGGAACTCCTTTACAACCAGACCACCAGAGCAGTGAGCCCAGACAAGCACCTGCAATCTGGGCTTCTGCGCTAAACCACATCCTAGGGTTGTGCAATGCTAGAATTGCCAAGGCTTTGGCTTACCCGTGGCTGACCATAAGACTTTTTGAGTCCATGCTGCCTCATTCCTTCTACCTTCCCTGAATCACAGTGTTGAAGACTTGCATGTATTTATGTATATGCAAAGAGCAGATCTCCTTGGTAGGCAATGTGTTCACCTGAGAAGACAATAAAGGACTGGCACAGAAATGAAGCATTTTTCCCTGCCAAAATGTTTATTCAGCATGTCTTGTTCAAATTCTTGTTTTCTTGTTTTCAAAAATCCATCTACCATCTGAATGTGATTGATTTTCTTCAGGGTTAAGAAACAGAAGTGTGTATCTGTTCCAGGTGTTGAATGGGCCACGAGGCTGATGGGGAAGTCATCCTGAACATTAGGAAAAAAATTTTCACAGATGGGGTCATTGGCCACTGGAACAGAATTCCCACTATATCCATGGATTAGCATGGACTTACTTGTTATCTAATATCCTGAAACTAGGTGAATTTCTAAATTTTCTAGATGTAGGGTAAGAAATACAACCAGAACCTGAGAGTGTACGACCCAACAGGCTGAGTTGGACAAAAACTCAGTTGAGTTCATTATTGTATCGCCAGTGCCCAGCACTGTATGGGTATCCACATTTAGCATTTTGTGGCAGCAGCTGAGTTCCGCAATTTAATTATGTGTTCTCTGCTAAGTTTCTTCATTTTTTTGAAGCTTCCTGGAAATATGTTTTAATGCTCTTTAATTGCTACTTGTGAGAAACAGTCACTAATTTTCTACCTTCTCTGTACTTCTTTATCTTCTCTCTCCTAAGTCAAGTTTCTTTAATCTGATCTTGTATGGAACGCATTTCTATAGACAAGATTTGAATGTTAAATGACTGATTTGCAAATCAAATAACTCAGTGAAATGTTTTTAAATAAAGCTAATATGCCTAAGAAGAATAACTATTTGAAGATCGAGATAGTTCAAATAGTGCTGAGATGGGTAAGATAATTTACACTGCTTAGTCCTCGGCTCTTAGAACAATTTCAAGCATGCAGAATTTGAAAATACATGTATTGCAATAAAGAAACAGTAAAATATCAGCAGGAACCCCATAAGTATTTGTGGGCGAAGTGAGAAGAGACAGGAGGAAAGGGAGAGGGAGCTTAAGCTACCATAGAAAATTCCCTCCCCCAAATAATTTGAATGCAACAACAAATTAATCTACTTTAAAGAGTTCCCACTATTATGAGTTATTTTTACCTCAGGCTGCCAGTAAATTCTGCTGACAAAGACCCCAAACCTTGCATCATGCTCTTACACAAACTAAAAATCTGCACTTGAAAGTGACAGAGAGTTAGGGAGAAATTTTGTAAAATGTTGCTAAATTTATGGACTAGAAAAGTGCAATGCCTAATTTATAAAATAATTTTATTCTCCAAGGTGACTTCTTCTCTCTGCCTTTTATCAGTGTCTAAGAACTTAGCAAGCTGTATGAGCGCAAGAGCTCTTTTCAAAATGCACAGTAGATCTACAGTCAGGTGTTTTGACCCTTAAGGAGAGTTTAAACCTTGTTTGTGCAAACCTGAACCCAAGTTTCCCAGCAGTGTTGCCTGAAGAGGGAGACGAGGTAAAAAGAAAGCAATACTACAAAGGCACACCTCTATCACAGCTCTGCAAAAGTCTAGTAAGAAATCAGCCACATGCCTGGGTGTGCCCCATTGGTGTGAGACCAGAGTGCCAAAGGGAATTTTACACCCAGGTCCCAAAGGCTAGGGGTACTTCAGGACATCCCTTTGGAAGTAACACTCAGAGTAATCATGCCGATAACATAGTGGATGCTTCCCTAACCAGGCTGGTCTCTGAAGTGGACAAAATATATCTTAAATTTCAGCATGATACATACTGGAATATTTGCAGGGAAAAGGAATATTTAGGAAAGAAGTTCTGGTATTTTGAAAATGAACAGGAGGCCTTTTTGACCTTACATGACCTGCACAACTTCCTAATCCTCTCAGAAGCACCCTTGTCACACCACACAAAACAATTCACAGGAACTCCAGGTCACTTTAAAATCAGGGAGCATATGATTAGCATTAAACCAAAAAGCATTTTAATCCTACTTCAAGATTAAAAGGGTGCTGAAAAAACAAGTGGTGTTCCTGTCTCCCTCTGAATGAAATATTTCATTCAATGGAGAATGGAAGCTCTAGGGAAGAAGTGCCTGCACATTGAATTGGATGAGAGTGTAGCTGGAGGGTATTTCAGCTTTTATACATCCAGTTATCAAATACAGAGAGTCGAATCTGCATCAACTAGAGACTCCACATCTGCATCAATGTCACTGAGAGCAGACTCTGGTTTCCAGTCCTCAGACCTTGCAAAGTTCAGGAATGGCTTATCTGGAGCTCCCTAATAGAGAAGCTTACAAATAAGTGGCTCAGCTTGCTAAAAGCCACTTTATAGGCTGCCTGCAACAGTACAAAGCTTCCTTTTTTTAAAAAGGCACTAGATTTATAGGAAGACAGTAGTGGTCAGCCTTCCCATCAGTTAATGAGAGCACACGACTTTATCAGAGCACAGAAGCTAATAAAAACAAATAGGTTGAGTTAGAAGTGCTTTGATGGAGCTGAAAGTATGATTTTAGATGTTTGCAGATGATGATCTACATCCTAGACCCAGAGACACAAATTCAGCACTTCTACAAATCTCTCCATACTTACAAACTGTCAACATGGGGCTGAAGTTATCCTATTTAATCACGACAGCTGGCTGACTGCTGGTGGCCTGGACTTTCTCTTGGAGCAATGGGATCAAAAGTACTCTGAGGGTGACTGTTTCCTTAAGCAGGACTGAGATATCCTAGGTGATGAGGCTTCTAATTTTTGCAAATCAGAAAGGTACCTAAAGTTCCTGAATCTGGGACTTACGCTGAAAATATGAGGACTGCCATCCTGCTATTCCTTCATTATTTTATCCTTTTAATTGGGTCTTGAACCAAGACTGGACAGGGATTTACCCTTACTATCTGTTTGTGCAGTATGAGTAATACATGTGATTATAAGAAACAAAATGTCGAGTGCTGTGCTGAGAAGGATTACCTACATTTATCCACACATCCATGTTCCATAGTTCATGGCAAATTTCTGTTCCAGTTAATGGAAGTTACAGTATATTTATGAAAGATGATAATTCAGCATCATGTGACAGAGTCATCAGAAAAATCGAAGGGAAACTTAGAGATTCAGCATCCTTATTACAATACAATTCTAGCAAAGTACATGTTCTCTTTTAAAGACTTTTTATTAACATGTTACTTGCTTTCAATTCTTGCATGTATGAAAAAAAAATTAACTAGCACTTGATGGGAAATGTGCTGCAAGAGGAGCCTTGATGCTATGGTAACAGGGCTGCATGCCTCTGTGAGCCACACGTGACAGCCATGAAACATGAGCTTTGCTTCCATCATGTTCAGTGGGAAAAACCTCTGTAATCTCAAATGACATGAAATCATTCCCTTTGTTTCTGCACTGATGCAGGATAGTGTTTCTCCAGATAATTAACATTCCAGGTAAAATTTTTAAGGGACCATGTATGCAAATTATATATGTTAAATTGACTTCTTTCAAAAGACCTCATTTATTCAGAACTGAGCACCCAAATACCTAATTTTGCTTCATCTGCCTCTTAGCTTTACTCATGTTGCTATTACCTTACTTTGCAAATAGTCCATGAAATGTAAGTCCATGTAAGTATATACACCAAAGATTTGAAAACGCCATACACACCTTGCCCTGCATTTACCATGTGACCAGCAGCCTCCTGAGACTGCATTTTCAAATTCTGTTTTCAGCTACCATAATAGGTGTGTACAGGCAATTGCTTAATATTAAGCTTCAATGATCACTAGTCATTTCTTAAAAATGTAACCATTAACTGCATGCATGGAAGTGCTGGTGGGATCAGGGTCTGGTGGTGACTGACAACAAGCCCTCAGTCCTTAAGGAGATTGACTGACTTGAACTATAAATCTCTTCAATTATTTCTCAGTCTGCAGGTACTTTCAGACCCTGAGATAGTTCTACTGAAAACAAACTAACAAATTGAAGTTGCTAATTTTAAATTGATCCTAAATGTAGCAGTTAAGGTAATGAAGTTTAATGTCATAACTGGATAAATGGGTCATGGCAGAGAAGGGGAAGCATATCTGGCAGCTCAGCATTTCTAGGGTGAGTTTGAGGTAGACTTAGCTTTTAATTTAGGAATTCAATTCCAATGCTGCATCCCAGAATTTCAGGGGAGATACTGCCAACTATTCCTAATTTCTGTATACTCATGGAGAAAAGTGCTGTAGGTAGAGACCCAGTGCACCTCATGTGGGAGTCTTGGTCCCTGCACTGACTGTTTGGTAAGGTCTGAATTACTGCAGGTGTTCTCTAGACCATTGCAGTGGTGGAAGTGTTCCTTCCACTGACATAAATAGCCAAAGGGTTATGATAAGTGCCATAAACCCCTGTGGGCTTGATCTGCCTGGCCTTCTTGTGAAGGCTGTACACTAGTTAGGGCACTTCTCCAGGGCTGCAGGACCTGTTTAGCTCAGGTGGGATCAAATTCTGTCTCCCACATTTTAGAAGAGCATTAAACCCACCGGAACAAGAGGTGCACTGAAGAAATTACTTTTTTTTTGAGTGTGATTCTCTACATAGAAACGGGTCAGCCACGAAGCCCAATGAAGCCCACAGAGGAGGGCACCTTACTGAGGATGTCTACTGCCTGAGGCAGGACATTGGAGCCCTGTTCCCAGCCTGGTTTGCTTTTATTCATTCACAGTCCCACACAGTCTGAGAAGCTGAAACCAGAGTCCCAGCAGAGGTGAGCACGGGATTAAGTATAATTTTATCTCTGCTTTAACACAAGTTGTTAAAGAGAATGTTACAGCCTCATGATTTAAAAACTGCTCTAGAGCAGGTCTTCTTTCATCTTTTGCCAGACAAGATAATGACTGTGGTGCTCATTTTTCCTCCTTAAAATAAGAAACCAAATAGAGACTGTGTAAATAACACTACAGACTTTAAAAAAATGAAGACATGAATATTGGACATATGTAACAGCACTGCAGTAAAGATCTCCAAGTACCTGAAAGCCAGCCTCAGCATACCATAGGAAACAGTAAAGAAACAGGATTAATCTTCAGAGAAGTTCTTTGAAAGAAATTAACCTCTTTTTGCTTGTAAATTGATACTTGGGAAGTTGTGACTAGTTCTGCCTGCAGCAGCGGAACTCAGGAAATCACAGCAGTGTTTTCCTCAGAAGTATAACATAGCTTGAATGGTAGTGTTTGTACATAAAATACACATCACAGTAAGTATCGATGCAGAGATGCAAGATAGTAATAGGGTGTCTCTTGTGCAACTTCCTCCGAGTGTTTTTGCATGTTAGTAGTGTGAGAACTGGTTGATGGGTTTTACTGCAGCTGGTTTGTGTGTTTTTGTAATATGGATCTGTCTCACTCGGGAGATGTTGTGTGGACAATCTTCAGACATAATTGGATAACCTAAACGAATATTCTTTGAGAACTTATACCATTCTTTGTCTAAAACTAGTATGCAAATCCTGGCCAGCTTAAGGGAGGAAGTGATTGTAACAAGAATTTAGCTTGTTTTAACGAGGCAGACTTGAACTCATCAAGAGGAGACAATGAGGAAGGAGGTAAGATAAAGAGCATCAGAGAAACAAAGGAACTGCGACAGAGGATGATCTCAAAATCTGTATGAATACACATGTTCAACCAGTATAAAACTCATATGACCAGTCTTTGCGGTATGCCTTTTTTAGAAGGGCATCCAGTTCAGCGCTGAATTGTAAAATAAAAATATTATTATCTTTGCTTTGAAGACTTTGTCCTTTTTCATATTTTAGCAGTGATAGAGTGTTTCCCACAGTAGAGAACAAAATTCGGGCTCCAAGACCCTGGTGGGACTTCTCATTTGCTAAACATTGAGCAAGTGCAAGGAGTGTGGCAAGAATTGGGCCCATGTCAAGATAAGAATATTGTAGGGTATCTCGAACACTATTAGTGGTAACCCTGCCCATGTGTATGGCTAGTTGCATCTCTCTTGTTTCCTCCTGCAGTGTTCAGGCAGAAATCCCACTCCTGCCACTCAGGAGTGAGAAGCTTGGAGCAAGCATTGTGGAGAGGAGTACTGAGCTACTTCAAAAAGTCACTTAGAGAAGGAGCAGCTGACAGCAAGTTCCCATCACTCAAATGTGCATCTGATGTACTGGTCTAAAAATAAACCCATGCAGTCTGTAAGATACAACAGTTCATTTACAGCCTCCACCTTGCCTTTGCTTGCTGCATCCTTGCAAGTTATGGAGCAGAACAGCTTCAGAGGATCACCTGAATTGATCAGAGTAAGCCTGCCTATGCCTCGATGAGTAAAACAAGTAGCCATTGAAATATAAAGATGGGTCTTTGTGTGTGATGGTTCAATGCAAATAGCTGTCTAGACAGCAGCCTAAGACAGATCAATACCAGTAATAAGGCTCATCATGCTCCAATAACTGCTGCAATCTGCATAGAAAGACTCGTGCTTGACAAAGAGGAAATGTGCTCCTGAGGGACAGGGCACTTAAGAATAAATTCTCATTAAGTGAAAATTATTTGCAGATGAAAGATTAAGCCAGTTGGCAACTGGACAAAAGATGGGAGTATGGCAAGGAAAGAGCACATAATGTTTCCTAATAGATGCAGCTGAGTTTGTATTGTCATTCTTCAATATCAGCAGCAGAAAATACTGCAGTTTTGCTCCTTTCCTGACAAGCACAGCAACTATTTAATTCATTTTTAAGAGTTTGCCTACTATTCCTACAGAAGAAATGAAAGACAGATCTATTGGAAAAATAACTGGTAAGATTATTTTAAATCTTTAATTAAATGTTATAAAGAAGTACATTTCTGAGAGAAAAATATGCTCATATTATAGTGGGTTTTTTCCTCAAATCAGTGGTTAGGCTATTAGAGATAAGAGCACTGATGATTTTCTCTACAGATCTGATGGAATAGCTTTTTCATTTACATTTCAAAGGAGGAATTGGACATGTGAATCATACAAGAAAATAAGACAAGACAGAAGAAGAAGAAAAACCAAAGAACAGCATCATACAGCTACAAATGCCTCCTAGATTTACCCTGGAAAGCAGAGTATTTACAGATCCCTGCAGCTTCATGCCTGACAAATGGCAATTAAAATGCAACAAATTTTCACCACTCCACTTCAGGAACAAGAGCATGGAAGGGTTTCAAATGCTTCAGTTGATAAGTTTGGGCTTCACAACGTTGGCTAATTCTTCTTTACATGCAGCCCTGGTGAACAACTCTTCCTTGTCAAACCCGGGGACTAGTAGACCCATGCCAGATGGAGTCTGATTCCCATTCGTGTCTGTGAGTCCTTGGGAAGATGGACCTGATGTCCCCTGGGACCTTGCAGAGCTGATCGCCTCTGGCACTGTGCTCCCACATCCAGTGGGATGATGTGTTGTGATTGTTTGGGATGCTGGCGCAGAGGAAAGGTTTTCATTCCCACTGCTTGCTCTTGCCACAACTAAATAACTGAAACTCACAGTGGAGGGGATGTCTGTCTGATGCTCTGCCTCCTGTCACCTGATCTCCCAGCCACTCGCTCTGCTTTCCAGCCTGCAGCAGGTGAAAGCCAGCAAACCCCAGCCAGAAACGGAACTGTACGTGCAAGACAGAGCGAGTACAATGATTTGAATGGAGAAAGGTTGACAGTTGTCAATGGAAAGGAAATTAGTTAGAATCTAAATCTAACTAAAAGAAGCTACCCAGATTACCAACACTGTAAATTGGATTAAAATTAAGTCCTACAAGAAAATCAATGGAAAGCAATAAGGAAGTAAGTCAAAACAATGGCAGAATGAGACAGACACTTTCTGAAAGCTTATTCAAGAGAACTGGTCAGAAGGAAAAAAGAAAATTTAACTGAGCCAATCTATATCTAAATTATAAAAAAATAAAGGGAAATATGAAGTGATTAGGAAGAAAGCCCAAGGAAAATATATTTGAGGAGATTATAAATCAGTATGAAAAACAGAAAATGGGAAAAAAATAAAAGAGGCACTTTTTATTATGTTTTAGAGCAAGTGAAATAAAGTGCCTGGGTATCATTTTTTATATTATGCTTTTTTATCTAGAAGGAGACTTTGATTGACATGCAGATGTTGCTTTTCAGAAAAATAGCTGATATTTTTTTCCCCCTGTGTATGCAGCTATAAAGCATCTGGAATGCTTGTGTTCTCACTCGGTGCTCTGAAAAATGCCTTTTTTCTCTCTCTGGTCTCTTTTACAGGTTGAGCCATTAAAGAAGCACTGCCCTAGGCTGTGAGCAGATGGAGGTGCCTGCAAACTGCCAGTCTCCTCCAAGGGGCCAGGGCACAAGAAGCCTTTCCCAGGGCACAGGGAGCAGGTTGCAGGGAAGGCTTTACCTTTCATTAGCTACACCTATAGTACCACTGGATGTCACTGTTGTTTCATGAAAGACAAAATCTTACTGACAGCTTTTTTTACAGATAATGTTTAGTAAATAAACATGTATGTATTCATATTCCCTTCCCCGCAACTGTTCTACACAATGAAATTACAGAAAGACTGTGCAACCTCCTGTCCTTTGTTCACGCTTTTGATTAATATTTTGCAGTGATTGTGTTATTCGTTGCTTTTGTGGCATTCTAAGAGTGCCTTTTACATAAAGGACAGCTTTCTGCTGCCCTAGATGCAGAGTGGGGCAAAGCTGCTATAATGCGTTACAATTGTATCTTTTATTTTTGGTTTCCATTTGTATTATTTCCTGGGAAATATTTTAACTCAGCTCAGCTGGATTGATTGTAACTGTGTTCAAGCGGATGTGTCAGCTGCCTGCGGAGCAGCAGCAGAAGCTGGTGTCTGCCTGCAGCCCTGGAGAGCCAGGCATTGCCAGAGGGCAACACTGCCAGCAAATTTGGGTTCTGCTTCGCTCCACCATTACAGAGGAGTGTGCAGAGCCTCTGCCCTTCCTGTACTAAGAAGCAGTGAGAAACTCAGGCCCCATTTCTCACAAAGGGAAAAGCTTTTTTTCCTCACTGTTGCCTGAGGTGGTATTCAGCCAGCCAAATGAAGACATATAGCTCTCTTTAAAACCAGTAGAGAGGAACAGGCAGTTCCAGGAAAGTATTTCATCCCAGCTGAAAGAATAGTAGATAGGTCAGATACACAGAGGCTTACAGACACCTGTCTGCCAATTGACACTGCAGGAGCCTTCGGTGACCTGCTGAAGGGTAGAGAAGTCAGACAAGAAGAGTCCTACCCATTTTACTTGGTAAAGACACTTTTACAGCAGGTTTTTTTGAAACAGTATATAGATCTTTTCTACATAAACATCACTCCACTATTAATGACCTTTGAGCCAGTTTTCTACATATTTCCTAACACTATACCTCCCAGAAGAGGCACTTGGTATCAAGTGATCCACTTCAACTGCCCACCTGCAACACCCCTGGGCTGTGCTGTTACACCCTGGGACTGAGGTTGGTTCAAGAAAGCTCGTTAGCCCCCATTGAAAACACACTAGAGCTGATGTGATGATTTGGCAGTAGAGACAGTGGCACTCCATGCCCAGCATATCTCCCAGTGCCATTTAATTATCAGTGCTACAGCTCAGGTGTGAAAATATATTTTCTGTCCATGACAGGTACATAAAACACAGTTTCAGTACAATCTCAGCTCCCAAATCTTTACCTGGTACATTGATGACCAGTAAACCGTTGCTGCCTACAACAGGATATGAAATAAAATGCTAGGGAAGTGGTCCTCTATTTGCATAAAAATAGACTAGCTCTGTTAGCTGTTTTCCATCTCACTCCATATGAATTTCATGAAACACTGTTATAGACTTCTTTAAGACCTCAACCAGCACAAATGGCCCAAGCAATGAGAGAGCGCTCTGAACTTCTGTATAGAAGCAGAGCATCAGAATCCAGCCCCTCTTAGGAGGTCAGGCAAGCCTGAACAGCGTAGAAAAGGAGAATAAGAAATTTCTGATACATGCCTGAATCACTTCTTGGGAGAGGAAAGAAAGAAGAGGGAGAGCTTGAGATTTAATCTATAACTATTCCAGTGAAGAGTTAACAAATTTGAGGCTAAAGGTCATGAATGCAAGCTGGCCTAAGAGATTTGTCAATTTTAATTGAAAATTATGTGAAAACCACTGGGTGGAATAATATTAGTTAAAAAAACTGAATAGGAGCATTCTTCAGTCCCTGCTGTTTTTAGCAGTGCTATTTTCATTCTTTATCTGTAAATAAAGGATTGTGGAATGATTGCCATCATTCAATAGAGCACAGCAAAAATACACGAATAATGAAAAGTTAGTTTCAAGGAATCAAAACGATAAGATATTTCTAAAAATGAGGCATCCAGGAGTAACTTCTTGGAGTGGGGCTCCCCTGGGATAAAACAGGCAATTCTTCCATTTCTCCATAGCACAGACCTCTACCATCACCTGAGTCTTTGGGCTACTGGTGCCTACAGAGACAGAGGAATGAAACTTGTCTCCCCAGTGCATGCACAGACACCTTATTGCATGTTCTTGGTCTTGTTTTGATTGCCATCGGTGGGCTTGTATCTGCTATGCAGCCTCAGTCATTCCTTGGAGGTGTGCGGTGCTCTGGGGCTCCAGCCTGTGTTCCCTATATCCATGGTTAGGCTGGGCAGCTGAGCACGCCCTACTTGCCCCATGGAGGATTATCAGTCAGAGGCTGCCATCAAGCTGAGACTGCTGTGCTGCCTGTCCAGCTGCAGTGCTCGTGCCTGACAGGCAAAGCTGCATAAAAATCATGCACATAAAATTAAGCAGCACGCAGAGCACTCAGGGAGATGTTGTGAGGTATGTGGCAGGATGAGATTATCACCCTCTGCCTCCTCTAGTGCAGTGGCAGTTGCATGAGAGTAACATCCTCACACCTTCACCACTTCACAGAATCACCGGGTTGGAAAAGACCCATCAGATCATCGAGTCCAACCATTCCCACCAAACCCTAAACCATGTCCCTCAGGACCTCGTCTACTCATGCCTTAAACACCCCCAGGGAAGGTGAATCAACCACCTCCCTGGGCAGCATATTCCAATGCCTAATGACCCTTTCGGAAAAAAACTTCCTCCTAATCTCTAGCCTAAATCTCCCCTGGCAGAGCTTGAGGCCATTCCCTCTNCAAGGAGCGGTCTCACCAGTGCCGAGTACAGAGGGAGAATAACCTCCCTGGACCTGCTGGTCACACCATTTCTGATACAAGCCAAGATGCCATTGGCCTTCTTGGCCACCTGGACACACTTCTGGCTCATGTTCAGTTGGCTGTCGACCAACACCCCCAGGTCCCTCTCCTCCTGGCAGCTCTCCAGGCTTCTCCACGTCTGGGGGTCCTCAGGGCAGATGTCAAAGCTAAAAATGTCAGGTTTTTTCCACGTGTATGTTTATATGCATTTTCCTCTAATTTGCTCCCATTATTCCCATCATCCATGGCATGACTAGTGTGAGAAACACTCATTCACTGGTAAAATATTAAAGAGGACAAAATCTTCGAAGCAAAGGCAATAAGATTTTTATTTCACAATTCAGCACTGAATTGGATGCCCTTCTAAAAAGGCATCATGCCAAGGCTGGTTACCAGAGTTTTATACTGGTTAAACATACATATTCATACATATTCCAAGAAACACTGGTTACATATTCAGGGAATATTGGTTAAACATAAACAGAACTCATATCACCCACTCTCAAATGTACATCACAGTTTCTTTGTGCCTTCAGAATCCTCTGATGCTCTTTATATCATCTCCTCCCTCATTGTCTCCTCTTGGTGAACTCAGGTCTGCCCTTTGTTCCTGCTGGGAGACTGTCCTTGTTTCAATGAGTAAACAAGTTAAACTTCTGTTAAAATCACATCCTTGGCAGGCTGACCAAGATTTGCCTTCAGTATATATACTAGTTTTAGACAAAGAGCAATGTAAGTCCTCAAAGAATATTTATTTAGGTTATCCAACTATGTCTGGAGATTGTCTGCATATTATCTATTGATATGAAACAGATTTATATCACAAAATTACTAAGCATACAAACCAGCTGCAGAAAAACTTATCAATTAATTCTCACACTAGTGATTTACAGAAGATGGAGCAGGTCTAATTCTGCCTGGAGCTAGCACGTGTTTGCTCCCTGAGCTGTTTCATGGTACACGTCCCCACGGTGGCCAAGGAGATTTGATCTAATTCACACTCATCGCTAGGGCACTAAGAAACTGTCACGGGCAGGGAGCTGAGAAACGTTGTTCCTTCACGCTCCACTGCACAGGGAGGTTTGGAGGCAGACAGCCCGCAGCAGTGAAGTCACATCGACATGGAGTTCCTCCTTGCGGTTCCAAGAACACCAGGAGCCCTGCACCAGCGAGCCCTGGGCTTGCTTGGCAGTGTTTCACGGGCAGTGGCACCTGGAGTGGGAAGCTAACAGCATCACTGTGTGGCATCCTTTCAGAAAGCTTTTTGCATTTGCTGTTATCTCCACAAGTTAAATGTACACAAATAAAACACGACTGGTAGCCACTAAATAGGCATTTCTTGTGAAAAATATCTCCTCTCTGGGGTCTCCACCTCTTTTACATTTGCAAACCGCCTCAAATGCCACATAAGTCATTCTCCAAAATGTGCTGACATCAATACCAGTATCAGGCAAGAAGTTCCTAGACGTTCCCAGCCCTCCTGCTTTTTCCCTTAAATCTTCCCCCCCTCCCCTTCATAATTTTAGGCTTTTGCTTTCATGTTTCTAAGCAATTATTTTTCTGGCTCCTACATTGGATCAACAGGTGTGGAATGACTGGCAGGGCCCTGATATGCTCCATCTGGTTGCTGCTGATAAGGTAATCCTGCAAGCTGAAGGGCAATATCTCCAATAAGTGTGAGAGGCAGAAGCCTAATCCATTTGCAAGAGAGAACAAGCCCTGCAGTCAGCATTGTTATTCCAGGGGAACAATTAGACACAGACAGCACTTTTGCAGACAATGGAGACCCTCACCCAGCAATTTTTCTCCCGGGAGCGATAGTTCACCAAGTGCAGTTGTACCCCCTCTCAGAAGAAGAAAAATCTTTGCTTTGTGGGTAACGTGTCTCTAAACCCGTGGTTTCCTAATCAAACTAATTATTGCTTTGCTTCTTTACTTCCATACCCTTTGGTCCTTATTTAATCTTCCTAAAGCCATGAGGAAAGATGACTGTCAGCTTTATGTCAAGAATTTTTTTTTCTGTAACATCCATAAGACTATTGCAGCTGTTCTGAATGTGATGTGATGAAAGCAGCAGTGGGGTGCTCAGGGTGCTCTCTGCAGATGAAGAGCTCTGTCATCTCATTTGTGCGGGTTTGGGTCTGTGGTCACAGCCAGGAAAGCTGTGCAGGTACACAGAGCATCACCTTGCCTTCCCTCAGCATGTTGTCCTGGCTCGTGGCATCAACCACCAAGTGCTGTACTGACAGCACAACAAACCTGTGCATTTTCTAGTGCCCATGGTGGGATTTCAGCCTGCAGCTTTGGGGTGTATTATATTAACCGTTTCTGTTCTTAGCTTTTGCTGTATGCTTACCCTGTTCACATACATCCTGCAGCCTCCCCCAGCAATGCATGTGAATATGTGCTGCAGGTTCAGGGGTAAGCTGAGCTGCCTTGCCAAAATCACCGAGGCAGCCAAATGGTCCTGCTGTAGCAGCTTGGGGATCCACGGGAACTGACAGCTCTTCTGGGCTGGGGAAGGCATAGAGGGAGTTTTTCAGCTGGTCTCCACCTAGGAAAACAAGCCAGCAGTGCTCTGGCAAAGAGGTTTCCCCATATGCAGCATGAGGTTGTCCAACCAGGGCAGTGGTGTTTCAGAAGCATGATACCATTTCTTCTGCCAGCCACAGCCAGTGCACAAGGAAAAGTGTGCCTGTGTCCCAGCAGCCAGTATCCATTTTTCAAAGCGAGGAGGCGGAGAAGCCGGGAGCACTGGAGCTCTCTTGCAGGAATATTTAAGAAGCCTCTTTTTCATGTCTGGAGCCGCTGCTGGTGTCGGGGGCTGCACCATCTTCTGGTGAGCTAAGCAAAGGCTCTCGCAGTGTCCAGGGAGGGTTTCTGTACCTGCACCCCTCCCGCGGGAAGGAGGGCTTGCAGGGGTGTCTCGGCAGGTGAGACAGGTGTTGCAGGTGCTTCTGATGCCTGGGGCTCAGGGGGTGCCGGGAGTGCCTGGTCCTGCCAGCCGACTGCAGGGGATCCCTGTGCGTCGTACCCACTGTGCTGGAGAGGGCACAAACACAAATGAACCCCAAAATGTGCTGGGGGACCACCACTGACCCGTGAAATGAAGGCATTGTGATGCCAAGGTGATGGCCTTGCTGTGAGATCCTGAAATGAAGAATCAGTGAAGACATTGTGGGGGGGGTGTGGGCTGGTGACCCGGAAAGTTGACCCTTGCAGGGGTCGTGTGGTGGGAGATGAGGTTGTGCTTTGCGGGATGTTGTAGCAGCAATGGTTGGCTAGAGGTCGTGCTCACTCCTTGGCTTGTGGGCAGGGATGAGGCCAGGAGCTTCAGTTTTAACCAAATACACTTTTCCTGCCCCCACAGTTTATGGTATTACTGGACTTGCAAGACAAAATGTTATCAGATTAAATCTATATAGCTGATTCTCTATTCAGAGAGGACTTCATTCCTGGTGCTTCTCTTCTAAATCCCCTAAGGACATCTGGGCACTGAGACAAGACTTACAGCTCCAAGTTAAGAAGCAAGTAGTGCCTCTGCCAGCACTTTTAAAACTAAAGAGCTTGGAGATGAAAAGCGGATCTTTGCCATCAGGAGGAGGGGTTTCAGCTGCACCCACTTCAGCATCCTGTCTTTCCAAGCCCCTGCAGGCCTTCTGCAGCCATTGAGTCTGCACTCACACCAAGCACTCCACTGAGGTGCTCCTGTTTGCACCAGAGACCCCGAGTAAGAAAGGAGCAAGCATCATGGAATAGATTAAATTAGGTTCATGTACCTGTCTTGTGGGACAAGCACAGGACACAGAGGTGATGGGAAAGGTCTGTGTGCTGTCATCCCATCTCAGACAGAATGGATAAGGTAAAAATTCTGATTACTTGTGCACCTGGGTAGCCTTACTGGTGTTAATTAAATGGTGGAAGTGGAGGATCTGTGTAAGCAATATACAAATCAGACACTGGCATTCAGCTCTGCTTCATGTCCTCTCTATAGGGTTGCTTCTGTCAAAGTGAAGAGTGAAACAAAGAGGGAAAAACCTAAATAGTGATTAGCAAAGAACAGTCTATATTTAATCACAGCTTTCAATGTAGACTTTATAATTTAAACTTCAGTAGTTGTCCTCATGATTTTGGCATCTGCTCATCTCAGCCTACACACTATCTTTGAACTAACAGCACAGCTTATCTTTGCAATTAGGCATTCAGTGTAGCAACAAATCTTCAATTTGGTGTGAGTCACTCAGCTGCTAAATCAAACAATGTGTCACTAAACAAACCAGTTTCCTTCTGACCTCATATGATAATAATAACAACTTGTGAAATCATCTTGAGATTTCTTTGGTATAATTTGCTGGTACTTTCTGATACACTTTTCATAAATATAATTGGGTTCTGCATTAGAAACTGGATACAGCAGCACACAAACAATTGATGGTAGTTATTAACATGGAAATGCAGGCAATCCACCTCAAAATCAGCTGCTAAAAAAGCAAAATAACTTTCTAAAAGTAAAAACTGTGAGTACAGGGTGAGGCATTCACTTTGATGAGTGGGCTGGGATTTGAACTCTGGCTACAGGGATGGGCAATGCCGGGGGAGGCACTCATAGTGCAGATGGAAGCCCCATGACTGCATAGTCCAGCCACATACCTGCTGCTATGCATACCAGGTGTCTGAATGTGCAGTCGTTATTAGAAGTAATCTGTAGTCTTGACCTTTATGTAGTCAAGGTGACATTTCGTGCCAGTTACCTACAAACCCTGCACTCAACCAGAGGAAAACAATGCCTAGGTGGAAGTTTTGATGTGCACTCAGGGGACAGGCTGGGCTCCCAAAACACACAACAGCTATTTCACAAAGCTAAAGCTTCTCAGAAGCTGGATTTGGAGTCTTGGTGGCCACAGGCAGTTACATACACTGACATCATTGCCCAATTGCAGCCACACCTACCTGAAATCTGTAAGGCACAGAAAGTGGTAGAATCAAGGTGACACTGCTGCCTGGCACCTGGGTCTATGTCTTCAGGGCTTCCTGGACCTTGTAGAGGATTGTCTAGCAGTTACACTATTGCAATGTCTTTAGTGCAATACTCTCTCTTTAGCTGAGGAGATCCAGGTAGAAAATCACTCACCTTCTTTCCCATTCCTATCTCTGATATAGCTTTTTGTCCCTTGGAATAAGCTCATTCCCTTCCTGTAGTGGACCTATCATGTGCAGGGAACTTCTCATGTCCACATGTCAGCTGGTGTCAGATTAATTTTTCACTTTTTGCACAGCAAAAGCGATAATTTGAAAATGTGGCCCAGAAACCGTGCAAGAGTCAAAATGTCCTAGTCATATTGGCCTCCTGCATTCAGGCAAACATGTTATTCTAATCATAGTATTTGGTCAGATTAATCCGATATTTTCTTGTACAGCATTACTTTACTTCAGTTCTCAAAATTATTTCTAAGGCAAACCCCCTCCTTTTTCCAGAGGAGGAACTTGTATGATGCAACAGAGAATTCAGAGAACTAGATACAGGCTGTTGCCTGCCTGAATGAACAAATGACCCCTAATAAATAGGCAGGAGAGAGATACTTAGTAACACAATTTCACTTTTCAATCAGTGCAACTAAGTTGAAACAAAATACAGTCACTCAACCTTGATTGCAGAGCCTAGAGAAATGGCCTTCATGCTCTCTATTCACTTTAGTTATGTCTTTGACTTAGAAGCTACATGAGGTACAGTGATTGCTATCACCTACAGCAGAGCTGGTGATCAGTAAAAACAAGTACGATCAGATGCCATCAGACAAAAGGCAAGAGTTTAAAAATTGTTTTGTTTTGGTTTTTGTTTTAGTTTTTTTTTTCTCATAGGAAGTGAGCAGATTTCAGGATAGATGACATTCATCACAGAAAAAGTGAAGTTTTATTTTGTATACCTTCATCTTCATTGTTACCGCTGAGTTCATTAGCATCACTCCAGCAGCCCAGGCTTTCCTGGAACAGTCTCTTCCCAGCCATTCCAAGTTTGGAAATGATACCAGGTTGTCAGCCAAACCATCTCATTAGTTGACAAAAATTAAAATGAACAAACTATTCCTTTTAAGATGGAAGTATGATGGGTATTTTCAATTTTAAAGCTACAGACTAGTCTTTCACCATGTTTTCATGCCTGTCTTCACAGCTGTAGTGTTTTTTTTAAAGGTGAAAGTTGAGATGTTTGTATACCCTGCAGCTCCAAGGGCTAGGAGAACATTGCATATCACAAGGCTTATGGTAAAGACAGGTCACACAGCTATAGGAATGTTTGTGCCATTGCATATCATAGAATCACCAAGTTGGAAGAGACCCACTGGATCACTGAGTCCAACCACATAGTCCTGTGGAAGCTGTGCCAAACAGATCACACCTCTCCTAGACATTTCAAAAGATAATTGAAAAATACAGTTCTCTCCACACTCATATCAGGGGGTATTGAATAGTATTAGCAGAAAATGAAGACATTTCTTGCAAGCACCTCCAAACAAAATTATTTCAGCTGCTGCCAGTGGTTGATTTGGGGTAGGAAGATACTCTGAACTTCAATATTTACTCATCCAGGCCACCAAACCTCGTGTAGGGCAGAAGATCGGGAGCAAGTGGATGGCCAGGTAGTGCACATCCTGCCACTAAAGTCACATTCCAGGTCATGTGTTTTCCATCTGAGCACATGTTTTCTCCACCACATCATTTACTGAATGCCTCCAGGAATCATTCCTGGTGGGAGAATGAGCACCAGGAAGTTTGGGTTTCATCTACACTAGAAGACACATGGGTAGCCTCTCAACTCATAAACAGCCATACCTCTGTGAGGAAATCTGCCTCTTTGTGTCCCACCTTTGGTATCCACTTACAATTCACTTATTGTGAATAACCCCTAGGAAAAAGTTAGTGGCAGATAGATTCCCTCACAGAGCTATGACTGTAAGCAAATGGCAGGCCGAGTGCAAATATGCCATCGAAGAACCTCTTCTGTGTTCTTAAAAGATGATTTGGTCAGACCTTGCACATTATGCCTTTTGAGACTTTGACTTTAATTAAAAGAAGTATTAGATATAATCAGATCACCTTCACCCAGGCATATAATGGAGGGGATATGCTGTTATTTGCTTACAGATGCAAAAGCCTAGGATGGGAGTTCCTCTTCCTGGCCTGCCTGCCTCAAAGTACGCAGAAACAGCACTTCTGACACTGTGGATCCATTCAACCGATACAAATGATGTGCCAGGTGGAATGACACCAACAGGGCTTTTTTTTTTTCCTTTACACTGCTGACCAGAAGGAAGCTTCCCAGAAGGTGGTGCCATGTTATCCAAGCAGCTTTGACTCCACAAAGGACTTGGTTTTATCATTGCATTATCCTGGGATCTGAGAGGTAACAATGACACTGCAGAGCAGGGAGACAAACTGAACCCCTAACGTTTTCAAGCAGAAACTGGTCTTTCAGTACAAACTTCCATGGCAACTATGTAATAAATTGACAGTTTTGAGAAATGTCGTCAAAAATGAAGTGCATGAGGGCAGCAAAAGGCTGACAGGGAGAGACGTGGGATGCTGGAGCTGGCGACAGGAACTGGACACTGATGTCACAGTGTGTGGTGAGCTAGTAGGTTACCTCATTTATGCATTTCCAGGATGAAACAGTGATATGACAGCCTAAAAGAAAATATTTTCATCTGCTTTGCACAATTTATTTATCCTCTTATCTTGTCAAAAGAGTACTTTGCTCAGCCTGATAAAATTAGTACAACTTTATGCGATTCTTTATATGGTGTCCTAGCCATCACTATCAAGTCTCACAAGTTTTTCAAATTTCTTTTAATATTTTATATTCTTCTAAAATCTCAGTTACTGGAGGAAAGAGACATCTTCAGCATTTTATTTTCTCCTTTATTTTAAAAATCTTATCAAAAAATAATTTCAAAAATCCCCAACTGCAGTACTTGAAATGCATTGTCATAATTTGGAGGATTATACTTTATTTTCCCAATGCTTGACTTCTAAAGAATTATACTGATGCTGCAGAAAGGACTGAAATACTTTAACACTGTGATTCTCATGCCAAGTATGAGTTTTATGCATCAGATGGCATACAGAACCCTGTGAAAGAATTAGTCTGTATCTAACCACTCTGCTTTAAACACTTATGATACCATTGATAAATTTCCTCCCTTTGCAGTTTTTAATTATCATGAAGTTCTGTTCATTATGAAGACATTCATTAAGCCTATTCAGTATTTGAATGAAGCTGATAAATCTGAGAGTATGTTTAACTACACCAATAACTGACAATTTTTATTTCTTACCCAGAGTAAAATGAAGTTTTCAGTAAGCCAGGGCCAGCCTATGGCAATAGCTGAGAGAAAATCCACCACTTATAGATATGGTTTAACAAAAGAACTTACATTATCCAACTTAAAACAGGTGACAGTGTAACACTTACATTAAGACATCTAGGTCTGAGGCTCAGGAACTGCCCATCCTGTCTTTTTTTTCATACCTCACAGTTCATATCTCTTCACCACCTGAAGGGGGAAGGGAACTGGCACCTTCATGAGCAGTAACATCTGCCAATGGCTCTGCTTTCTGCCTTTTACATGCATAAAAAACAAAGCAAGATGTTCTGGGTTTAGTGGAGGAGTAGATGCTGCTTAAATATCAGCAAATATTGGCTGGTGTGAGAACAGGAAGTTCATGAGCTTTGTAATTTCATTACCAGTTTCACCTGCTCAGGAATCAAAACACACATATAATCTGCAGAGCTCTGACACGTTTGTTGTCTTTAGTCAAAGAGTAAATAGTACCAGAATACCAAGAGGGCAGCCAGCAAGGGCTTATACACCCGGCTGGTATAATATAGGAAGGAAAAACAAATGCATCATAAATTCATGTTTTAGAGCTACAAAACAACCATGCTTAATTGTGGCACATTTCAGCTTGTATTGAATACCAATGAGGATAAGCAAATCAGTGATTACAAAATCTGATTTACACTGTCACCATGTCCTAGAGCATATAGTCATCTACTTTACATTTGTAAAGAGATACACCATTTTTGGAGCAAATATTTAAGGTGTTTGTGTGGTTTGTTATTATTTTCAGACAAGGCACAGAAGAGCAGACTGTTGCAGTTTTTTAAAGTACTGTAGGAAAGGGCATGGCCTGTCAAAAGGAAACACTAACAAGGCTGGTTCCATCTTACTGGTAGCAAAGGTAGTGCTTAAGCTATGAGATGGAATTTAGTATCTTTAAGGGCTACTTTAAAATGAAGATTTAACAGCTAGAACAACGCCTTCTGAAGTTAAAGTATATAATCCCTGAGGACTCCTTCTCTGTCCCATTAGCCCTGTGCAGGCCTTCAGAATCCAGCCTTGTTGTCTGTTGAGCATTTGGTGCTATAGTATGTTTTGCAGCTGCGATTAGTTGCATTTGCTTGGCAAGTATTTTCTGGCCTTGCTGAAGTCTCCTCAGGCTGGCAGCCTGCCTTGCTTTCCATTTTTTTTTTTTTTCTGCAGCCCTTCAATGGGGAAACCAACTGCAGTTTTGCCATGTGAGTGCAGAATCATTGCCAAGGTCAGCCAAGGAGAAGGGCTCATCCTGTTGCCTTTGGATAGTCATATACCATCTGGAAGTAGGTTAGTATGCACTATATGAGTGATACCCCAGCGACAGATGAAACAATCATGATCTGGTTTCCTCCGTGCAATGTGGCATAGTCTTCTAGGAGATGAGGGAAAATAAAGGAGCCTTACAGCTCTAAGAAGAGCTTCCCCATCCTTTAACATGGTGTTCAGTTGTTCCAATTATCATCTCCTAAATTCACACTCAGTCCTATAGTTAAGCTGGACATCAGTAGTTTGATTGGCTTTGACCACATGGGCATTTAGGGGTATGGTGTTCAGGATAAGATTAACACAGATGTAAACCTGGATGTCTAAACACACATTTATGTATGAGCTAACTATTTAAGCTACATTATAGTGGATGAAGTCAATGACGTGGTGAAGCATAGAGTGTGACTAAGGCTGTCAGGCTTTCCTGGTAGAGCGGGAATCATCAATCTCTTTCTCCACAGTCCATACTGCCCACAGCTGTTTTGGCTATTCGGGACTATGGCTGTGGCACTGGATCAGACACTTATGCTCCCTCTCAGCCTAACAACGGTGAAGTGGGTGCAGTCCAGAGCTTACTGGCATCCACATTTTGATGTCTCGGATATAAGATGAATCCTACTGTGGACGACATGTAGAGTTTTCTCTCTTCTGGAAAACTAGCTATTTCAAACAGTGAACTATTGTGCCTTCACCTGGGGGTGTAACTGACCAGCACACCTCAGGACCAAGGCATTTCTAGGCATCCCTCCTAAGTCCCTGAGTCACGCTGCAGTTGTGGTCAGTGAGGACTTCTGTCATTGCATTGGTTGAATGAAGGCTTTGTACTTGGAGCAGGGTATGTCTAAGTCCCAAATGCAGTTATCTTTGTACTACGCACATGTACATGATAAGCTGGGTAGCTTTTGTATTTAGCAGGCAAAATCTTTAGCTGAAAGGAAATGTTTAAATGGAATAACTTAAACACTAAGCACAGAAAATGTTGCTTAAGCATAATTATATAATTTTCAGTCTTTAATAAACTTTGCCATCTACCGTGGTGTTTTTCAAGGAAGTCATCTCCCTGCCTTATGGCTTTTGTGGGATATGTTTTGTTAGGAGTCCTCAAAAGCTTTGTAATTAGTGTTATTTTCTCTTCTGTTTCCCTGATGTTTGTTTAGCTCTTTTGTCAGTAACCAACTGGCAGTGAAATGGCCTGGACTCAATTTCTAAGCACTCCAACTGAAAACACTTGATTGACACCAGTTCAAGTCTCCATCTGGCACCCTGGGAAACTCGCAGTATGCTGTCTATGTACTCACAACAAAGCAGTGCTGCTCACTCACCAGCAAAGGGCTCTCATTACAAATGCAGCTGGAATAAGAGTGCCTTTGCTGAGATACTGCCTGCTCGCTGCTTCTCATTCCTCGGGCACCAGCCTTTGCCCGCCACCAAGAGTGTAGATATGGCTGCAATGGCATTAATACCTGTCTTGCTTTGAGAAAAGATGTAGAGTATGAATGCTGTCTCCAAAAAGACTTTATAAATTGCACCTGGTGGCAGACATCTTCAAGTACGCATGACCTTGTATCTGCTCTGCCTACCTGGGATGTCTGTTAACTTTCAGGAAAGTTTATGCTTACAGCAAGGCTAAATGCCTCCTAGCTGGTTTGTTTTATTCTACCGGTAAAGCTGACTACACTTCTGAGGAAGCAGTGCTGACCTAGCCAGACTGTCTTTTTTGGATACCAAATTCAGACCCATATACTTCTCCACTTATGACCTTTCAAAACAGTTGATGTACGAAGACATGGTCTTAGTAAGTTCTCAATGCTCATACTAAATTTTCAGAGCTAGCAGAATACCTAATAATATTATCATCAATTGAATGTCATGTTCAGAAGAGGAAACAACCAAAGGAGCAGTCTCATCATTTGTCTGTTACAGAAGAGTACTAAGGATGTGAAAGACCACTTTGATAATTTGTGGTGGTTTATGGTAATAAAAGGGTTATCCATAAATGGATATTTCAGGCATCACAATTTTCTTCTCTGTATGTACTGGTTTGGGCTGGGATGGAGTTAATTTTCTTCATAGCAGCCCATATGGTGCTGTGTTTTGGGTTTGTGACCAGAACAGTGTTGATAACACACCATGTTTTAGCTGTTGCTAAATATTACTTGCAAAGCTTTGTTACTTCCTCTTTTTCTCATCCCCCTCCATCCCAGCAATTAAGCTGAGGGTGGCCAAGAGGCTTGGAGGGGACACAGCTGGGACAGCTGACTCCAACTGACCAAAGGGCTATCTCATAACAAATGTTATTGTGCTCAGCAATATAAGTTAACAGGGAAAAAGTAGGAGAAAAGAACATTTGGAGTGAGGGCTTTTGAATTCCCAAGTAACTGTTACGCATGATGGAGCCCTGCTTTCCTTGGAATGACTGAACATCTGCCTGCCAATGGGAGGCAGTGAATGAATTCTTTGCTTTGTTTTGCTTTGCTTGTGTGCACAGATTTTACTTTACCCATTAAACTGTCTTTGTTTCTACCCATGAATTTTCTCACATCTGTCCTTCTATTCTCTTCCCATCCTGCTGAATAAGTGAACTACTGAGTGGGGCTGAACTGCTGGCTGGGGCTAATCTGCCACTCTGTGCCATCTACCATTTCAGATGATGCAGGCTCCCCGCTTTGTAGGACCCATGATGAAAACTATATATCAAGACAGGGCCTGGACAGGATATGATTCCATCAGCAGAGGGAGGGTTCATGTTATTGCCCTGGTGGCAACTAGACAGCAAAGATTTTTGGCCATCACTGGGTATCCTACATGATTTTCTTACATTGTATGAAACAAGGGAAATGTGGTTAGACCAACGCTTGTTGCAGACATCCACTGTCATTATTCACACAGGTAAATACATCCATGTCCTATGCACAACAGGTCAAACATCACTACCTGAACACTCAACTTTAACTGAGCATTGAAATTTGTGCCAGAAAAGATGAAAAAAGGGAGGATTCCAAAGGAAGACACCTGAAAACAAGAGGAACTTGGGACCTCAGTGTTCACAGTGAACTCAGAACAGGCAAGGCATGAAGCTTTACCGCAGCAGAGAAAAGCTGAGGTGTTAATTCAGGTGGGTTTGTTTTCAATACACTCTGGTTTTGCAGAGCACATTTTCTGCATCAGGTGCCACCAAGCATCCTGCAGCACATAAGCTGACAAGAAGGCAGCTAGAGGGAAGAAGAAAGCTGTGTGAAGTGAGTAAAACCACTGTTCCAACTGCCCATTTCAAGGTGGATAGAACTGCCTGGAAGAAGTGAATAAACATTGTAATCTACAGTTGATGCCATTGCTCTTTTTCAGTAACTCAGATGGAAAATATGCAAAAAAAAAAAAANAAAAAAAAAAGCCTTTTTCAACAGAGCAGCTCCAGAGATAATGTTTTAAATTTGACTTTTCTGTCTTCCTTAGTTGTATTCAAACACTTCTGAATAAGCTGTGGATAATTTTCTGAGTTTATTCTGTCCCTTTCCAATTGTATCCAGCACAGCAAAGTCAGACTTCATTACTCTGTTACCCTTGTGCTTCCCCAAACAGGATAACATCAACCTTATTAATGCCAGGAGATTTCTGCTTGTGATTGGCCAGATGCTCCTGACTGCTCAAACACACCGTAGCAACTCACTCTTAGGCCAGCCTTCAGGAGGGCAAGGAGGATGAAGAAGACATTTTTCCTGATGTGTACCTCAGATCAGAAATTGTGCCAGTTTTAAGCAGAGGTCTCATTTACTCCACTTGGAAATTTAAGTAATTTTACCAGTCTCCTTGAAGATTTTTAACGTGTAATGATAGATTTTGGCTCTGAGATCTAGGTCTCGGTGCAGGTATTGCTAGGCTGATCAAAAAAGAAAAAGGGAGATGTGATAAGTATCTCAGATGGATACACTCACAAGAGGCTGCTCTTCAAACAAAAAGAAAACCTTGCACATCCATTCACGTTTACACCTCAGAAAGATTAAGTCAGAAAATATGCAGAAGCTTGAGATCTTTATCCTTGCTGACAGAAGCAAGGGTGCAGGAAGAATTTCTGTGCTGGGGAAAACAGTGAGCTGAAGCAGTAATAGTAGATGTCAGAGAATCGTGGATGCGGTGTCATCCACTTGTTTCTGTGTCTTTCAAAGGTTAGATTGCCACTGGTTCATTAGCTCCTGTGAGAAAGCCTTGGAGTTAGATTTGATGGGGTTTGCTATGCAGGTGAGGGAACTGTCCGTTTTCCTTTGAATCCTTGGCAGGGCTAGCTCTGTGGATCAGTAGCATGGGCAGCTTTGGCAAGCAGATTGACCTAAGCCCTGGTCCCCCATCCAGGTCCTCTCACCCTTCCCCGGCCAACTCTGCCCAATCTCTTGGATAAAAGATTACTCATGTCTTGCCACGTAATGTAAGATGGGTCTTTCTTTGCATAGATGGAAATGTGAATGACTAAAACCTTTTGAGAAAGTCTAGTTTCTGATGGGCCCAAAGTTAATCTTTTCAGGGATTTTTAAAGAAGTTAAATAAATAGATTCAAATTACTTTCAGCAAAGAATATTCCTGCTGTGCTACATTTACAGTAATACTTTAATGTGTATTTAGAATTCTTCATTAGAAGAAGGTGGAAATATTCTAGGCTTGAGTACTTTAAGATGTTTTCCACATCTGTCCAGTCATCCTTTATTCTAGTCACATAAAAGATTTATGCCTATCTTTTTCTGAGATGAATAAAGAGAGGCATTCTCTGAAGGAAAAGGGAAGTGACAGTGTGTTCCCTCTTATTTATATTGAAATGAAATCTAAAAAGTAGTTTAAGTTTAAATTATCATCAATGATACAATATTCAAGAAGCATTTGGACAATGCATTCAAACACGTGGAATGAATATTTGGTTTGTCTTATGCAGGGACAGAAGTTGGACTTGATGATCCTTGTGGGTCCCTTCCAACTCAGGACATTCTATGATCCTAATATTAACTATATTTGTGTCCCTTTCTTTCATTGCATGAACTACAACAACTCTAGGGCAGAATTTTACAAAGGGAGGCACTTCCACTGGAGTACCTGATGGGAGCAATGTAGGCATGGGTGCCAACCCCATAATGCACCTGAACTACACATCCCAGGAGACAATGGGCTGACACCACATGGTTTTGGGTCATTTCAACAGATAATGACATTTTAATTGAGAAGTTTGATTTCAGTAGTAAGTGATGACATGCTAGTCATTCAACATGTATGTTGACAAAAATCTGTTCAAAACTTGTTCTTGTGGGAAAACTGTTCCAATTTTTTCTCCCTTCTAAAGACTGTGTTCCAAGTATTAGTCCTTCATGGAATATTATTTATCTTAATGAAGAAAGCCCGTGACTTCCATGAAGAACTAGTACCTGCATGCTAGACTGAAACTCCCATGAACATGGCATCTCAGAGAAGAAGTGGGAACCTGTTGGCTCTGCCTGGCCCAGGAACCTCCCAAAGGTACAAAAAACAATTTTACAAAAAGAGAACTCATTTTAAGTCTGTTCTCTGAAAGGAATAGAAAGTAACACACACTTAATTGCAAGTCATAATAATTTAGGTACCTGGGGATAATCATCAAAACAAACTGTACTGTGAATGCTATTCAACAAATACCAGGCATTGAAGTAAATGAAACAAGCTGGAGCTGTTCATAAACAGATAGCTGAAGAAATTAAGAATTAAGACAGTGTAACAGAGCATGTATCTCTTAGCAAGCATTTTGTTGGGAATAAAGAATTTTTATTCACAGCAGAGAGTAGTTCTCACCATGCCAGCATTAAACAATAATCTTCCCTTGACAATCCCATCAAGAAAGGAGAACTGATCTACTGAGAACATTTTGCTTTGCAACAAAGTTGATTTGGAGCATGACTTTAAGGGCAGACAGAAGGAAAGTGAATATTCTGCATGAATTTTCTGTGGAAACCCAAATTCAGAGGTAATTGGATGTGCTTGGCCTAAGCCCACATTTCTCCCTCAAAACATGACCTAAACATACACAGTCTTATGTCCTTTGCTTGAAGACAAAACATTAAAGTCCAAAAGAACATCTGTCTTCCACTGAGTATCTGAATCCTCACTGACCGCTCTGGCTCCCTTTGCTTCCCTGGTACGACCGAATCCCATACTACTGGGCCGATGGTTTCCTCATCACCTTCCTTGTTGTCCCCATCTGCTATACTTTTCAGGTGCTCTTCTTACATAGCTCTGTTACCCAGACATGCCCATCTGCATCTCATATAGCCCTAATAAAATTCTTACTTTGCTGGCAGGAGCAGAAGCAGCAGCAAAGCTTGCTGACATTAACTAGTCCCTATTGCTACTCAGAAGAGGTTGCCACACGGATGTGGCAAAGTGCCCATCTGCTCAGCACTCTGCACCCAGGCTGAACACTCAGTTCTGTCAGTGCCTGCACCCACCTGCTGCAGCCTGTGCCAAGGCTGAGGGTAAACACCTTGCTGGAAGCACAGGCAATTCTTATTATTCTGATTACCAAAATGCCACCTGGAAAGGAGAAACTGGATGGTATAGTAAAGGGGAGAGTCATAACTATGGCACAGCATCCTTATATATTCACTCATTTACCTTGCACCTCTCCTTTCTGTTACTTTGCAACCAACATATAATAAAAGGCATTTTTTCCCCTTCCATATCTTTTGCTTTATCCTGCAGTTGGCTTAGAAACCACTTGGGGGAACTTTTTCCATTGCAGTTAATTATAGATAAAGAAATTCCATTGTCGCAAATACCTACTGATCTGACTCAGCTGCTTTTATGAGCACTGACTATCATAAAAATCCAGCTGATTTCACCAAGAAATTTCAAATACTTAGGACACTTTAAAATAAAGCACTCCTTAAATTCCCTACTCTGATCATATTGTTTGGCAAAGTCTGGATTGGAATGAGTGCCTAATTAAGGGTCAAATTGGCACTGAAATACGTTTTTGAGGTCTCAAACTGTGTCCTGATACACCAAAGTAGGGAAATGTTGTTTAGTTGCTAAATAGGATTTTATAGTGCAGTAAGGTAACCATTGTGAACAGCTGGATTGATGCCATCCTAGAAATCGTTCAACACAAGTCAGTGTAGAGCTTCTTCTTCTTAAAAAAAAATCGTTCATTTATAACATTGTTTGAACTCTCATCAGCAGAAGCTAAGAGCAGAAACTGGAATGAGCAGAACGAGCCTCCAACAGCCAAGAACTGCAAACCAATTTCCTTTTCCCGCCCAGGCGTGGCAGAGCTGCAGCAGCATCACTAGGTGGAGCCCTGCCCCTCTGTTCGCCTGGAAATCCTCCCTATAAAAGCGCGACTATACATCTTCCATAGGCCACGCTGTTTAAAAAACAGTTTTAAAGGAAAGTCCCCTGATGCTAGTTTGGAATGCTAAATACCATTGCGCTGCCGCATGGTGCTGCTGTGTATGTGCATGAGATGCACAGCGAATGGCACAGAGCCCACAAAGAGTTTGCTAGGAGGCTCTTTTGGGAAGAGGAGTTGGGCAAGGCTCGTAGGAGGCATGGGAAAATCTGCCATGGGCATGGAGGGATTACAGATAGGTGTCCCTTTCCCTGAAGGAGCTGTAGAATTTATCAGATGCTTTATTATCTGAGCTGGATGCTTTTAGTGGCTGATCCTGTGGTACCATCCCAGCATGGGCACACAGCAACCCCAGCAGTGGGGGAGTTACTGGCACTGTTGGTTTCCTGAGGACCAGGAGACACTACACCACATTCAGATAGCTCCAAGAGGGGAAGATGAGACTGTGAGACACCAGAGAAGGGCCCAGGCCTCTCTCACAATCCTGTGACTCTGCCAACTGCTCCAGGTTTCACAGCTGAACTTGTTTCCAGCTTAGCTGCCAAGCACAAAGCACTGTCCCGATGCCTTTTGCCTATTAATCAGGTTTGCCCCTTGGATTTACTCCATCTCCCTGTCTGCTCTGCCGATGTGTTCAGCCTTCTTCAGCCAGATTGTCTGGAGCAGTTCAAATACCAGGATTACAGCTTTTCTCAAGCTGTGTTTTTTTCACGACACACCAACATAGTAATCAAATATACTTCCAAAACTGGCAGAAATTAACAATTTCCCAGTATGGGGCCTAGTCACACTATGTCACATCAAACTACATCTAGCACCAATGGCAGCTTTAATTAAAACAAATGGACTATTAAGGCCTTAAGCTGTGGATTTGAATAAATATCTCCATCCCTTTACCTGCAGCAAATCACAGAAACATCCACATATGTTCCAATGAAATCAATGGAGCTAAAGTCCATGGCTAAGTTTTAGCACCTGGCTGATTGCAGTCCAGAACTGCAGCTAGTGAACACTGCCCTGTCTTCCTCTACCTCCTGCTTCTCCTTCTTCTCTTTCACCTTGATCAGTGGGGCCAAGCAGAAATGCTCAGAGCAGAAGAAATTTTCTTTGCAAGGCAGTTGTATTCTGTGTCAGAGACCCCAGTGTCAGTCACTGGGGCCAGTGCCCGAAGTGCAAGTGGCTGTAAGAAACTAATGGACTGATATGAGGAAGAGGGGAGGGGAGGGAGAGTCCTGTTCTTTCAAAATACTGAGAATGTCCTCAAAGAAGCCAGATGGACCAGCAAAGCTGAAATTTGATGCTCCCTGCTGCTGCAGCCCCTGGGGAGAGAAAAGGGAAACAAATAGGTGCAAAGAGCAAGAGTCCCAGAGGATTTTGCTACCAGCATCTGCTATAAGATAATTCTCTAGCACTGATTTAGATTTAATTTTTCTTCCTAGTTAAACACCAGGAAGTCCTGATATTAATTTGTAGAAATCATCATTCCCTTGGAAACTGTGTACCTGGGGCCCTTATGGTCTAGTATGAGCAAGCCTGAAGGCCCTTAAGGTGGCTCAGTGCTGCTGAATAATCCAGGGGTATCATGTCAGCTTTATAAAAAGACAAGAAAGGATCATGATGACAGTCTCTATATCACAGTCACCCATGGAAAAGAGACTGACTAGCCCCCACGTCACTTGCTAACAATCACAATGTCATCATTAGGATTTGAAAGCATTTGTACTCTAAAGGCTTGGCTTTGGCCCAACCATCAGGGGATTTCTCCTCAGGAGAAGCAAAAGATTGGTGTCTGGTATGTCCCTGGTATGACCAATGGGATGTTGTTCAACAACGCAAAGTGCTGAGTCGTGTACTTGGGGCACAACAGCTCCCTGTAGCGCTACAGGCTTGGGGAAGAGTGGCTAGAAAGCTGCCTGTCAGAGAAGGACCTGGGGGTGTTGGTTGACAGCCAACGGAACATGAGCCAGCAGTGTCCCAGTTGGACAAGAAGGCCCATAGTATCTTGACCTGCATCAACAACAGTGTGGCCATCAGGACCAGAGAAATGATGGTGCCCCTGTACTCAGCATTGGTGAGGCTGCACCTGCAATACTGTGTTTAGTTTTAAGCCCCCACTACATGCTTCCTGGAGCATGCCCAGAGAAAGGCAACGAAACTGGTGAAGGGGCTGGGGAACAAATCTTATGAGGAGCAGCTGAGGGAACTGAAATTGTTCAGCCTAGAGAAAAAGATGCTGAGGGGAGACCTTATTACTGTCTACAGCTGCATGAAAGGAGGTTTTGGGTCTCTTTACCCAAAGCGATAGGTGACAGGACAAGAGGGAATCATAGAATTATAGAATGGTTTGAGTTGGAAGCTACCGTAAAGATCATCTAGCTCCAACCCCCCTGCCACAGCAATGACAACTCTCACTAGACCAGGCTGCTCAAGGCCCCATCCAACCTGGTCTTGAACACTTCCAGGGATGGGGCAGCCACAACTTCCCTGGGCGACATATTCCTGTGGCTCAGCACCCATATTGGGAAGGATTTCCTTCTTACGTCTAGTCTAAATCTGCCCCTTTCCAATTTATAACCATTCCCCCTAGTTCTCAATTTGCACCAAGGGAAGTTCTGATTAAACATTAAGAAAAATTTCTTCACCGAATGGTTTGTCAAGCACACAAACAGGCTTCCCATGGAGGTGGTGGAGTCACTATCCCTGGAGATATTTAAAAGACAGAGAGATGAAAGGCTTAGGGATATTATTTGGTAGTGGACAGGTATGGTTGGACTTGATGATCAAAAAGATCTTTTCCAAGCCAGTGATTCAATGACTTTACACAGTTAAGAGGAATGAAAAGGCATTACCATGTGAGAGCTCAGAGACCACTCAGCTTCTGGCTGGGTCGTCTTGGGAGCCTGAGAATTTTTATCACCATTTAAAATGTTTGAGTCATGGCAAATATTATATCTATTATGACAAATTTTTGAATACAGATTGAAATGATAATTTTTCTTTTTACTGCAGGAGTACACGTTTTTCTTTGCTTCCTAGTCTAGAGGTTTAGGGTTGCCTGGTTACTCTGACTCAGAAACTCTGTGAGGTGTCTCTTGATGAAGGAGTAGACACAATTTGGCAATTAAAGAAGCCTGATTTGTCATCTAAATGTAGAAATCCTTAGGAAAAAAATAACCATTTGAAGAGCAGTTATACAGAAAGCACAGTAAAAAAACCTCTCAAAATGTGCATTGGTCCTGAACATTGCTGTTTTGCTTATTGTAGAGACATGAAGGTCATTAATAAAATATGCAATAATTAGGACTTTTTTTAGTGTTCAATTGATATAATCCTGTTCATGAATTGCAAATGTGATCAAAAAACATTTTTGATGAAGAATTTCCCCACAGACTAATGCTATAAAAAGACTCCATTCAACCAACTATCTGTTTATCTTGGGCTAGAGTTAAAGGAAGATGATGTATTCAGGTGAGAGCCACAGTACAGCCAACACAGCAACCTAGAAAGTGTCTTACTTGCTTAAGTGTGTGTATTTGTACATATATCTATATCTATCTATATATACAAATGTGTGTATAAATACATGCAGATGTCCTTGTGACTATGTACTACTCTGATTAAGAAATCTGTGATTACAGAAGTTGTTTTATTTTGCGATGTATTTCTTTTAGAACTGAAGTCATGTTAGTTTAACAGTTGCTTCATAAATGTATTTTAATTTTTTTGCATTTTGATGGATGGCAGCAAACACTTTAAGAACAAGAAGAGACATTTAATGATCGGGGGATAGTGAATGTTTGTAGAAAGCTGAGATCCATGGACAGACAGTTTTGCTTGGAAGTCCAGTGAGCAGAAAGGCTCAGTGGTGTAAACTCTAAAAGGTCAGAATTTGATTTAATGAACTTAACCTTCAAGAAAACAAGCCTTTTTCATGTAGGATATCTCTTTAGGCTCCCTTTATTCAACCAGCAATAAATGCAGTACAAACAGAAGGATGAAAATATTCCATTTTGTAAATCTTGCCACGTTTTTAATCGAGGGTAGCCAACTCATAGCCTAAGATTAAAGTTTGTCTACCTAATACTGTATCTAGCAGGGGTAAGGTCAATCTGTGGCATTATGACAGTTTCTTCATACCCTTGTGATATGGCCACTATTCTAAGTAACACCACCAAGGTCTGAATCATCATCTGTAACTCCTGCACCAGATATGCTCTCATAGACTGACTTTGGATATTTCTAAGTTGTGATGGGCTATTGGCTTAAACACTTCCATGCTGTTGGGATTTCCTACTTCTCACACTCTGCTTTTTTTCAGCTCGTAAAATACAATCCCTGTAAGAAAGGAACAGAAAGCAGTAGGCTTTTGTCCTCTTTTTATTAAAAAATAGAGATAACTCAGGTAAAACATCATCACCCAAGATTATTTTCAGTAGTATATAACTGGCTGTAACAATAATTTAAAATGAGAAATAGCGAAACTATTAGTTATTCATGATATCATGATGTTCTTGCAGAACTTTGCCAAACAAAAATTGTTCCTCACTAACCTCTTAAGTCTCTCAAGTTTGGGGGTTAGGTTTTGGGTTTGTTTTTTCTTTGTTTTTTGGGGGGGAGGAAGGCAGAGGCGGCTTTGTTTTGTTTTTTTTTTAACCAGAACCAATTGGAGTTAATGAAGCAAACCACCAGAATAAATTTTGTTTTAGCACAGCACAAGGTTAGCCCACAATATTCACTAGAGGAATGCTATGCAACCTGCTTTCTAATCACTGTGAGAAAAGTCCTGTAAAATGAGATTATTCACAACTAACACCTGCCTCCTTTCCCCCAGATTTGCATTAAAATATGAGAAACGGAGAAGTGTTCAGGAGGTTTGGTGTGCGGTTGGGTGGGAGATTGTATGTAGAGTGGTGGCTGGCAGGAATAATTAGAAATAATGGCAGTCTGAATTAGTGCCACTGGTTAAAATATAGTTATGTGGTTCAGATGCCTGTGGTGAATGGTGAGTGAACTCTGGTAGCCCCTCTCCTGTGTGCTCTGAGTGGCCTTCAGAGCTCCACAATCTCCCAGGACTGGCAGGGTCTCAATTTCGGCATTGCCAGGTTGAGCCATCACCTGAGCCCTCCCTACCCCTAAGCACACATTGGCAGCAGGGAAAGGAGCAGGGAGAATTTGATTAAAACGAAATAGCATAAGAGATTACACTGTGGGTTCATTGTTGCAGATTATATATCAGCAATCTGTCTGTGAACAGAAAAAGGATTTACAATCTGGTCACTGCAACGAAGTGGGATTTAACAACATGAGAATCAGTAATACAGCTATTCTGAGATAGTGGTCTACTTCCCAGTAGGCTGCTTATTCTATAATGACCTATTAAAGCAATATTTGTATCCTCCCTTGAGAATCTTCCACCTGCTTCTTTACAGAAGCAGGTTACTGCATAAGAAGTATATGGGAGCCACAAACATATAGAAGCTATATGGGAACCAATATGTGCTTCGATATTAATCTTCATTCAATGTTTAATAATGTTATTTCAACACCTCTAATAGTATAACTGATATATATCCTGTGCTATATTTCCAGAAGATGATATTTTTAATTATCAGGATTTCTATTTACCTTTAATCTAGTCAGAAATATATTTTGGCTTACAGAAGTTGCCACTGAGAAGAGATACCTGGCATTTACAGGTTGTATTTCTCTAGCAAATGCCCCAAAGCATGGTATTCACAGGGTTTCAGAACTGCCTATTGCAGAGGAGGAAGGACTCAATAACACAAAAATGGAAAATCCAAGTTTGAGAAGGATCTGCTCTTACAACAAATTTCTCACAGCATCAAGTGCTTCTTTGTAATGCTGCAAGTACTGTGGCACCTCATTTAACAAAACCACATGAAATATGCACAAACATGGAGCCAGAAAAATCTTTCATATCCAAACCTGAATGTAACAAATTTACTGAGGAAAAAGAAAACAGAATGTGGAGGAGATTGTCTTCTCAAGCCCCAAGGTACCTGCACTGCCCTAGCAGAATAAGGTAAATACAATAGCCACAATGTTAGCCTGAACTGCAGCCCTCAGAAAGATCAGGCTGGCAGAGGCTGCATAACCCACTTCTGCACTTTTGGTTTATTTTTAGTGCAAAGAAAAAGATTTTAATATTGCTCTTTCTTGCCTAATGAAGGATCAAAGTTTCCCACATCTTTGAATGGAAACATGCTGGGCCCAATTTTTTCCCTAGTTTATGCTTACATGATGCATTTGCAGCCTCCCAGTGGAGTAAAATTGCTTGAGGCTCAGAGAAAGAATAAATAAATTAGTAAGAGACAGTTGTATGAAATATACATCCACATATATAGCAGTGAGGTTCTGGCCTTGTACTTGAAGCTCCTTTTTACAGGCTAATCCACATCCTGCTACATTTCTGGCTTCCTACTGTGAAGCAGTTTACCATTTTTTAGTCATTTCAATACTTATCTGGTGCATAATATTAATGATATTCTCAGCAAATGAGAAGAATTAAAGTACCAGAGATAACAGAGAAATCATCTAGTAGGATAAGGAAGTTTCTAATGAGACAATGGAGCCTCCCACAGAAAATTCCACTTAAAATATCATCTTTTACTAATTGATATGGCCACTGGTGTTGGAGATGTTGTTGTTTTGCACCTGATTTAAATGGAGTTCAAAGAATACTTAAATCAGATGTGGAATTTGAAGTGCTTAGAGTGCTTTTTTTCTGAAGCTGTGTGGTAAACAGAGCATTTTAGACACCCTGGAAACTCAGCAGCTAATGTTGGCAATGCCCCAGCAGTGCAGGAAAGAGCTGAGAGGGTGCAGTCTCATATTACTTGGTGGCCTAGATATTCGCTCAGGTGTATCTGCCTTACATGAAGGAGAAATTGTGATAATTGCCTGTATCCTTACTCCCTAGAGATGAGTACTGCTGGAAAAGGAGTAGGAGATGAGAATTAACTCACCTGCCCAGTAAAGTCCAGGCTGGGTTTCCCAGGTTTCTCTGAAGGATTAAGTGCACATTGCAGTTAATTTTCTTGCACCTGAAGCTGTGAATGCAAAGTGACAGGATTCACATATGACCCTGGGCACCCTTGAATCCATTCCTGACAAAAAGTAGGCTGCATGTATGTGTTTCTGTATGTAGGAGTTAGCTGCTCCTCTGCCATGAAAGTATCCTCCTCAAAGTTATTTTTGTACAGCCCCTCTTTCTCTCAGTATGTGCAAAGCCTCCAGTTCTAATTGGCTTTTGATGTTTGAGCCTTTAGGATTCATGATTTTATGATCCTCTTTGCAGCTATTTAGTTCATATAAATTCATATAAACAAAAGCTGATTTTTTCCACCTAATAAAGCTCCTGTATTTAAATAAGGAAACTAAAGATACACATTTCTATCCAAGAAATAGCTCTTGATTTCAAATGTTTTCTTGCACTATTACTTAAGGGTGTAGGAGGAGGGGGAAAGGGAAGAAATGCATTTCTCTCTGATTCAACCACAGAGGTACAAATCATGAGTGAAGCTGCTCCTCCAGCTCCCTTCCTAGCAACAAATGGCTCTTTGACACAGCTTAAGAACATTTTTTTCATCTTATTGTTGGCTTCCTCAGCATTAACTTTGGGGTGAAGAAGTAATGTTGTGCAGTGGTCTAGCTTAGTGGGAGACAGCAACAATAGCAACAGGAAGCTTTTTTAAGCCTTTCTGAAATCAACATTTCAAAAGGCAAAAGCTAAGGTAGAGAGGATGCTTATTGTGCCAGGACACACAGGGCACAAACACCTTCACTGGAGCTGGTATAAATTTTTTTTTTTAAGTTTTCCATATTGCTGTCAAAAAATGCCAGCCCATTGAAATTTGCATGGCAATGAAATGTACCTTTCCTCAGTAAGAGCTTCTTTAATTCATAATGTACATCTGGTCAAACAAAGAGAAGCAAACTCTCTATGATGCGCCAGAATTGCCAAGCTACAGTAAATCTTCCTAGATATTTTAATTAAACTTGAAAAGAACCACCTAAGTAAACAATGACACTCTCCACAGAAGAGGGTTTTTATTTTTCCAGCTTTCCTTAGTCCTCCTCTAATAGCAACACACTATGTGTTGGCTGAAAGAACATATGTCTCAGAGAAGCTCTGCCAGGAAGAAGGAAGTTGAATTGCTGTTGCTAGAGGGTTTCCAAGGGTTGAGCTGGGGTTTCCAAGGTATTTCAGCTATGCACTTCCTTACTTTAAAAAGTGCTTATATTTATTTTAGATTTAAAATTGAGGCTGAATTCATCACTTGCTGTATGTTTTTTTGTAACTGAAGCATTTTAATACTTTTCATGCTGCTGCCATATTTCATTAAATCAGTAAGATCTTAAGAGCACAGTATATTGCCAGCATCAATCAAGACTACAGCTGCAATAGCAGAGTCATCTATAACACTCATGTACAGAAGGTAAAAGCATTTTGTACACTGGAAACCTCTGAATGGGAATATTAACATTACCAAAGCGTTCATCTGCTCTGAGGAAAACACTACCAGCTAGTAAACTCCAATAAACTGAAAAAGAAGACTTGGATTAGCATGTCATATCAGAGTAGATTGGAGTAGATTGGCTTCTTTTTACATAAAAGGATTTCTAGAACAAGGCTTATGTTTCAAAGCTTCTTGATGCTTCACAGTCTCTTGACTAAAGGTCTGCCTGCAAAAAGCAGCAGTTCACTCCATAGTGACTCACTTGAGTAGATGTAGCACAGAAAACCTCCCCAATGGCACTTTATTCTGAGTCACATTTCTCTGAAGTACCATCTATTCAATGTACATTGACTGACAGACACCTTAGTTGATCAATTAAAATCTTGTGTAAACATCACTGGAGGAAAGGTATAGCCTAATGGATTCATAGCTACAATGGTGCTGGAATATATCTGTATAAGAATAAAGTTAACATATAGTACAAGCATCCTGCTTTTAGAGCTTTTGGTTATAGTTTTTTAATAACTGCTTTTAAATGTCAGAGTCTTTAGGCAGCGCTTAGGAGATGAATCAGGAGTAGCTGGATAGAGTTGTGTATGTGTGCCTATGTGTGTATTTAAGTGCACTATATGTGTAAACACAAACACTCCCAAACTTATACATACATACATACGTACATACATATACATCATATGTATACTTACACAGTCACAAACTATTTTTCTGCATCAGATATTTTGGTTGGCTATTCATCAAAGTATGGTACAAGAGAGGCCCAAGGACTTGTAACAAAGAGTTGTGGACTCTGCTAGCTGCCTACTTTCAATGCTCCCAAACAGATTCTGGCTGAAGTCAAAGCAGCCTTCCTGGGACAAGCCCAGGTTGGCTGGCAGGCAGGCAATGCAGGAAATGTATGCACAGGGGCAGAGTTAAGAATAAAGATTTCACTCATCTCCTGAGAGCAAACTAATTGAATTGGTGCAAACCTGAGGATCCCCAAACTCCTTTTCAGTGTTTCATGCTTATTCAAGATAAAATAATTAAAATGGATTATTATAATTGTGAAATATTAGGGGGGAAAAATTAAAGTATGCTTGCAGAAGTTAAATGAAAGTTCAATTATCATGGTTATTGACAAACCTCATGTGCTGAAGTTTTGTTACTCATAATTAAGTAGTAATGCTGCTCAACAATATTCTGGGAAGGGAATGTGGCTTTCTCATTAAAGACAATAGTGATGGCTCCTATCCCAGTTATATTTTAGACATGTACATGGTCAGCATGGATGTTTGAACTTGAACTGTAACATCCTTCATGTTTAAGAGAGATAAATTAGCATAGAATCACACAATCATTTAGGTTGGAAAAGACCACTAAGGTCATCAAATCCAGCCATTAACCTAACACTGCCAAGTCCACCAGTAAACCATGTTCCTAAGTGCCATGTCTACACTTCTTTTAAATACCTCCAGGGATGGTGACTCAACCACTTGCCTGGGCAGTCTGTGCCAGTGCTTTACAAGATATTTTGGGATGTGTTTTATATGATATGGAGTTTAGCAGGAAACAGATTTTATCTTGGACTCCATCAAATATATTGATTCAATCTCTATTTGTAAAGGGGATCTAAGGAGACTAACAGATAGAGATGTTGGCTCTTACTCAAGTAAATATTATTTTGGGTAGTCTTTGCAAAGAAAGCTTCTGATACTTCCCAGTTTCCTCAGTTACCTTCCTCATCCCTTCCACACACCTTTCATGATGGAGTTCACTTTTCTTACTTTTTTTCCCCAGTCCTTGCAGCATAGGAAAGTTATGCCTCATGTCAGTTCCCAGCACAGTATTTGGCTGGAATGTGGTGTGAACAGTGGCTATCTCGGTGACCCAGCGTGATCTGTACAGCAGGTGTGACAGAAAGCTGTGGTACTTACATGGACCACTTCATCTGCCTGCACTGGGCTCAGCCCTTTCACCAACACACAATGCCAGTGGCTCTGTGGCCCTGTGGTGAAAGGGCACACTCCAAGGCTGTTGAGTTGTGTTGCCATTTGGAAAGACTGTGCCATTACTGTGTTCCTGAATGAGGGATCTGACACAGGAGTACTAGCCTTGCACATTTAAGCAGGGGTAAATAAAGGTTTTAACTAAGGAAGTATTTGGAAGGAGGTTGGATTTCACCTCTACGTGGGTCCTGGTATGTGTTTCTTTAGTTAATGAAGCCATCAAGTGGAATATGGAGTCATGGTTCCCAGCCATGGTGCATTGTCGATGCATAGTTTACTACACTGATGGTTGCTATGGAGTTCACAGTTATAATACAGAGCAAAACTTAACATATATGTGCAGAGAAATGTGTGGATATTTTTTTCTAAAAGAAAGGGTATGATATTTAGCTGAGTGGTGTAAAAGATTGGCTCCAACTGTAGGCAGGCCAGCTATGTATCTCAGGAGGTGTGATCACGCTGCATGTATCACACCTGTGCTATGGCATATAATTTTTTTAGGAAGAGAAAGAACTTCAACGGCTAAGTAGATGTGCTGATTTAGCTCAGTTGTAAGTGACATTTTGGGGACAGAAAGAAGGGGTAGTTATATTTCTAAGTGTTTTGGAGTACCTTCATAATTGATAGAGTGAATCTCAGCTGCTCCTCATAACTATACAGTAATTGTCCACCTCTCTGCACTTGCTTGAATATGGAGCATCTTTTTAGCCCCACTTCACATTAAGCATGATGTGCCATAACATTAGCATTATGATCCATACACTTCATGGATATCCTTTTCCATTGGCATGCAGATTTACAAACTTGGCAAAATACAGAACCCAGATCCATCATATCCACCTTTAATAGTTTCCAGTACCTTGCACTTCATATCTATTATTAATAGCCTTAATATTCACCTCACTATACCCGTGTTTAAGGCACGGGTAGACGAGGTTCTGAGGGGCATGGTTTAGTGTTTGATAGAAATGGTTGGACTCGATGATCTGGTGGGTCTCTTCCAATCTGGTGATTCTATGTGTTTCACCTGATACTGATACTATACTGCTTTCCTCAATTTCAGTAATTCAAGGTATTCTTTCAATGTTTAAAACCTGTATCAGTATCAAGGGAAATTGCAATACATTTATTATTTAAGCCATTTTATGCTTCAAGTCACTTTATATGACATCTTTTGAATTACATCCTTGCTCAATATATAGACCATTTACTCATAAAAGAGAAGGAGTTAGTCAGATATACAGAGTTTTCAAGGTCACTGTATTGTTAATAAAACTTGTTAACTGACACAGGCATTAGTCATAAAGCTGAATAAAGGTAATGATTAAGCCACTCACAGTTCCTCCCCATTCTGTTACATCCTGCCTACTAGAGTGAGAATTTTTATTTTGGGGCATGATTTAAACTTACTTAAATCAGTGGGAAAACTCACTGTGGCTTCCTTGGGCTTCCTATCAGACCACCACTAAATTACACAATCACACTTACAGAATGAGCAGACAACAGGTTGATAACTCAGAGAGACTCCTACATCCCAGCTCCTAGCACATCTTGTAGCTGTAACTTTCATCTCAGCAAAACAGATGGAGCTTGACCAAGCTCTAGGTGGAACTGTAATTACATTTTAGTGCTTCAGATATCTGTTACTGCAGAAAGCACAGAAATTCCCTGCTGCAGGAAGAATGGAATAATTATTACTTGGACTTCAGAAGGGTTTGTTGATCTCCCAGTGGTAGGCTGTTATTCATTTGTTGGATGCAAGGGACCAAATGAAAGTATGAATACAACATGCAACCGTACAAAGTATGCAATAAACAGAGCAATCAATAAAAAATGGAAACACTTCAGTTTAATGAAATCCCTGCTTGGCTCCTGGCAGAGATCAAAACAGGTCAGCTCCCTTTCAGTGATAAGAAGTATATTGTTTCTGTATACATTATCACCCTATAGTAAATGGTAATGAGTACTATGTATTCTGTTTAGAAGTGAAGGATTTTGTCTGATCTTTGTTCTGCCTTAGTCAAACAGTCAACCATGCTGTAAGACTAGGCATTTGAATGATCCTTGCCAGATGAAAAGTTGGGAGGCTGGAAAGAAGATTGTTAGTGCCAATATGTACAACACAGGATGAATCACAACCTATACGGGATCCCATATCTCACCTAGTATAAGACATCTTGGATACTTCTAAATCTGAGCTAGTCATCCTAATCCTCCTTGGAAAATAGAAAGATGGCAACTTTAGGGTGCCATTTAAAGGACCTCCTGTAGTCATTATCTATAGTGTGAAATTAACTATGCCACAGACCTCAATGGCTACTGAATAAATCTTCACTGACCATACAACTGTCCTAAGAAAACCCACTCGTGTAGGTTTCCACATGGTGAGATTCATTTAAATCAGTCCCACACAAAGCATTTGTTGCTGAGTACCATGAGGCAACAGAAAGACCAAGTTGCCAGTACACACTGGCACTGAAATGGGCAGAATACCTCCCTCTCACTACCAGACCACTGTAATTGCACACCCCTTTGGAAGCAAAGTCTGCCACAGAGGCTGAGGGGGGCAGAAATCCTCTATGAGGAAACACTCTTCTGCAGTCCCATGTAGAAACAAGGTCCTTCATGCAAGAGAAAATGCTCACTTATATGTACAACTTGATAAACAAAAATATACATATACAGGTTATATATAAAGTGGCTACAGACTCCAGAGTGAAGGATTAAATACAATGGAATGTGGTGGGGGCCAGGTAGTACCTCAGTCAGAAATCTGAATTAGTTAGGATCATCAAGACAGCATAGTCTCTGTCATTAGAGATGGAAAAAACAGAGTCTATGAAGACTATAATGACTGTCATACAGCTGAGGGCTAAGAGCAGCAAGTGAAAGGACATCTCATCCTGGTAGTGATGATAATAAGGGAACCTTTAATTGAAAACCCAAGACAGCTGAAGGATCAAGAGCATCCAGAAGGTACAACAGAACAGAAATAAACTTTGTCACTTAGTAGAATTCATTTACTTGCACTTCAGCCCTTGCCAAAGCCAACTGCCCACTGAAACAACATTTTCTAAATGAAACAAATATTAATTCAGCATGGTCCTAAGAAAGCAAAATCAAGATTTTGGGACATGACTAGAAAGAAGGAGTAATCCACGCATGTGGTTAGATTGCTATTGGCAAAGCGGTCAGAAAATGCAGCTACAAAATTCTCCAAAGAATTTGTGGTTTATTTAAACAAGCATGGAGTCTTCCTAATGTAGAGTAAATTGTTAATGAAAGAGTATGGATACATGCAGACTTGGTGAAGTCTGAAGTACTCAATGACTTTTTGCCTCAGTCTTCACTGGCAACTGCTCTAGCCACACCACCTGGTCAAAGAAGGCAAAAGCAGGAACTGGAGAAAGAAGGAATGCCCACTGGAGGAGATGATGAGGTTCAAGACCACCTAAGGAACCTGAAAGTGCAGAAATCATAGAATCATAGAATGGATTGATTTGGAAGAAAACTTAAAGATCATCTAGTCCCAACTAGTCCTTCTGTTGTAACAACTGCACCATTCAGCT
>WAAB01019012.1:0-13299 GCA_013389865.1 Piaya cayana
CCTTGTTGGTTCACTCACCAGCTAAATATTTTAAAATACTACCTGTGCTTATCTTAACTTTGACTGAGGGTGTCAAGCTTAGAGAAAATTCTTCTGTAAGCAATGATTGGTTTTTTTCTGCTTATGTACCTAAACTTTCTTCCTACTGTCATTAGTTCACAATACTTTGGGCATTGCCTCAGTGACTTCATAGCCAAAAATGTAAATAACATTAGAAGGGAGAGAAAGGTGCAATTGTGATATATTCAAAATTCCTTTATAGCCTCTTTAACCCAAGGCATATAAAGTCTAATCTGTTTTCAGAGGTAATAAAAATTGCAGAAATATCTTCTATACCTGTACTGTCATTTCAACTCCAGATACATAACTACAATTGTCTGTTTATGTTTAATCTGCTATAAAGTTGTATGAAGCCACAGCGATGGTGTTCCACAACTAATTATGCTGTGTCATCTCTTCGTGGCCCATATTTCTGTAAACTTTCAGACATGCTTCTGGAGTGATGCAACTGTGGTAGCATGTGTTTATACTTAAGGGCATTTACAGTGCCTGAAATTTGTTTAGAGTTGCATAGTGTTGTTGCAAACACACATCGATTCTGTAACACTCAAACTAACTCATTTTAACCTATTTTATTCCCAGACACCAAACCCAAATTAGTAGCTCATTTAGATATCTCTGGTTGTCTGTTTTTCTAATATAATTACTTGACCAAGGCAATAATAATAATTCTTTGTCCTATTCAAAATCTGTAGTAGGATTCAGGGGGGAGCTAGATTCAAGAAACAGTCCCTGGGTTGAATACAGAGATAATGCATCATTCTATAGCAACTTTCTCCCACCATTCCCAGAGCATTCACTGCACAAGCAATACCATTTCTCACCAGGAAATAAGGTTGTTTCTTGAGCCTAAAACATGACAAAGCTTCTCAGACACACCTTTAAAGAAGCTGTGGCTTGCTGTGTTATATCTGTAGTGCATAAATATCTTGAAAAAATAAACAGTTAAGTTCAAGTTTAAAACAAAGTAAGACAAAAAAAACCTCTACCCCATCTATCAAATTCTATGACATCACCAGATATTCTGCCCTTGTTTGCAGCCATTCAAACCAACCTGCCCCACAGTCTAAGCTTTGTGCTCCAGCTCTCTTTACAGGGTCAGTGGGCTGGAAAATTACCACACACTGTCACAGTTAGCTCAGCCAGGCCTTGTTATCCTTGTTTCCAAGGAATCTATTAATTCCTTTATTTTACATATTGGGTAGACGTACTGCCACTGAGGCTTGGGCTGCACTAACTTGAAGGGCCAAACGTTAATGGGTCTCTATTGTTGGCAGAATAGCAGCCAATACATGGGAAAAAATACCCAGGCAGCTCACTGACTTTGGTTTAGGACCTCTAGACTTAGAGGGTACCCTGTGAAGAGCTTTTTTGTAAACAAGACTTCAATAAGCAAAGAATATCGTCTCCATCAATATTCATAAACCATAATTTTTTTCCTTCTCTTACCCCTGTTTCACCCCCCAGAGCAGCATAACTCTTCAGATGCAAGAAAGAAAGTGGTATGGATGGTCAATGCCTTTTGTGGAGTGAATCAGTGGGATGTATGCAAGAAACCATACAACCAATCCTGATTTATAGGGGATATTATAGAGCTCTCAAGTGGAACAAACCAGTTTTATTACAAGATTGGTCTACTGTCTGTGTTTCTGATAACATAGCATGTGACTGAGGAAATTTAAAGCTTGTAGTCTGTGTATGCCATAGCTAATCATAGAATCATAGAATCATGAGATTGGAAGAGACCACCGGATCATCGAGTCCAACCATTCCCACCAATCTTTAAACCATGCTCCTCAGTACCTCATCCAACCTCACCTTAAATACCTCCAGGGAAGGTAAGTCAACCACCTCCTTGGGCATACTGTTCCAGTGCCTAATGACCCTCTGTGACAAAATGAAGGCTATGACGGAGGAAATGGGACATCATGCAGAGACCATTATGATCCAAGTGAGCCAGTTTATTGAAGTTCACAACAGATTCTTATACCTAACACAATTATTACAGGCTATTGTTTAGCAAGCTGATTCAACAATTCTCCTTTAGCAACAAGCAATCAGTTACATGAATCTTACACTTTCTCATGAGAAACAGCTATGTGAGCATTCTAGCTCAGTAGACTAGAAAGTTGCAACTCAAGGTCTACCAAAGAAAAGTTACCAGTGAGAAACAAGAGAAGCATTACAGCAGAACAATCACTTAATGCTGTAAAAGAAACTTTGAACCTGTATAAGCCTTTGTATTCCTGGTGTGTAAGTGCGAAACTATGCATACGGAGCTGCAAATCCTTATGTCTTTATTTCATTTAGCATAAGTTGTTCAGTGCTTGATGGTGCTCACAAAATGGCGTCTGGTCTGTAGTCACCCATCGGGGGGAAAATGTCTGTCTCTCTTTCCTGGGTGTGGAATCTCAGGTAAATGAATTGCACTGATGTCAGATTTTATGTTCATCTTAGGAAATGGAAAAACAGTAAATTTTGAGAATTCAGGAAAAAAAAATCATGATGAAGGAAAGTATGTTCAAGTTATGTTTTCACCTCCCTTATACTGATGGTGGTTTCGGCTGTTTCCTTTATGCAAATGCTGTTTTCTGTTTTTTCCCATGTACATCCTTGAATTTGATGAGTTCACAGAGAAGTCGGTTTGAATCTCTTGCCTTCACTTCACTGGCTTAGCTTCTTTCACCCAGCTTTACACCACCACAAGCAAGAGGAGGGTCAAGCTGATGAGGATAGAAATCAGTATAATGCTCTCAAACAGGAAGCACCTTCATCATCACCAGTGGTGACATTTCAGAGACCCCCACTCTCATTAGAAAGAGATGTTCATATTCCTTAATTTGACTGGAGTGAACTGAATAAGATTAAAACCATCTCACATGGCCAAGTTACAAAAGCTACCATTCCAATAAGGAGTAACTTTAAAAACTGCTTAAAAAATTATTGCAAAGGGAGAGACAGTCTCCAGATATTTGAGGCTTTATTCTCTGAATGTATTTTCCTGCTTCTGGTACCAGGCTGACATGGAAGAGGAGAAGGGGATGGACTTGGTGTCTGCTGCACATGGTCTTTACTTCAGGTACTGAGTATTTTGCTCCTATGATTATCTTTGCCAATTGACAACAAATGTCTTGATAATATGACCTAGGTGCTTTCACTCTTGCAGCGTGTGGTAATTAGCTGAGTCCACTGGCATTCTGAAAACCTTAACACAAGTCATGGCTTTTTAAACTGATCTGTAATTAACAAAACTGTTATTTCAGTTAATTTGTTCTACAGCTACTATACAGGTCCCCAAAGAGCCCCTCAAAAGTCCACAGAACAAATATATCTTGTTTTCTGCAAACATTTTGAGAATATTAGGTCATAGTAGTGAACACATAAGAAGAAATCACAGGCTCTCTAAAGCCCATCTGAAATATATTCCAGGTACTAATAGCTTGTTAAATTATTTGCACTACCCAAACACTAGGTTAGCCACTTCATGTTTTTATGAAATACACTGTACTTCAAATAATGTAATTTCTGTATCTGGCAACTAATTTAAAACATTCTCTTCTTCAGATGACTTTAAGATCCAATCGAGACAAATTTATTTTTCCATACAAGTAATATGTGTCAAGGGCTAGATTTCCTAAGCCAAGCCCTCCAAGCAATCATTATAATAATTTTATAAACTATAGATAATGACATCTTGAAATAAAAATATTACAATTAATATAAATATTAGAAGTTAATGCTGCCAATTAGAATGAAAGATTTTTAAAGACTCCTCTAGAGTTTTAAAATAAGCATAATAAAGAGAGAGGGGACAGAGATTGACAGGGTGAGAGAATACAAGGAATAAATAACACTTTAAACACATCAATTATTTCAATCATTCTGTAATGTGTTGTTTTGTCCTCAGATTTTCAAGATTTGTGTTTGTGTGCATGTATGCTTTTGTAATTGTATGTAGGTGAGATGAGATCTCTAAGAAGTGAAACAGGAATGAATTAATAGGAGTGGGACTTGCTTTACATGTTCTCTTAATACTGCTTTACTAAGTATGAAAACTGCATTATTCAAGGCAGCAGTTTCCTACTTGGCTTTGAATGGCAAAAGTGCTTTTGAATGATGGGGAACTGTGCCAAAAGGAAGAAATTTTAGAGTACAATGGTAGAAAACTGACTACATTATATTACATATAGTGATGTTAGGTCATCAAATGAACTTTTTTTTGCACACAGTTTCACCCTGGGTAACCTAATGCTTAGCCCTTAAAATTCATAAAAAATATATCACTTGCCAAGAAGTGATCACAGGATTCTATGATTAAGTCAAAATATCTTGTAGCTGTAGTTCAATAATATCCTCAGTCTTTTGAGACGTTTTGCCTTTCCCTGTTTAGGAAAATGATCTTCCACTTTCAAAGTACTAAAACAAATCTGTTCACCCTAGGTCTTTTGTCTTGTGATGTCTCTAGAGCTGCCAGAAGCTGAGGTCATGGGGGAAGGTGTAGCTCTATCCTACACTGTCAAAATGTCACTTTCTTGTCACTCGACTCCCACCCTTTGGTGTGCAGCAGCCTTAATATGATGGAAAACTTTACTGCAAAATTTCAGATATGGCTTTTTCTTCTTCAGGAGAACTTCCTTTTATAGGATGAATATTAAAGCCTCGCAACACTTCAAGGATTCAACATACACTGTGGACTAAAATCCCTTTCTCTTTCTTAAGCTGCATTTACCTTTGGAAAGGTTGTTTTCATCAGCTGGATCAGTTGCTGGGCACTACTGAAAAGAGCCTGGCCCAGCTTCTTGACACACGCCCTTTAGTTATTTGAGTGACATTGATAATACATCCATTCATTCTTCTCTTCTTCAGACTTACCAAATCCAGGTCTCAGTCTTTCCTCCTAACAGGGATACTCCAATGCCCTCATCATTTCTGTGACTTCCACTGGACTGTTTCCCATAGTTGCTTGTCTTTCTGCAGCTGGAGAGACCAGAACTGGACACAGAAGTCCAGCTGGGGCCTCACTAGGGCAGGTTAGAGGGTGAGGAGAACCTTCCTTAACATATTGGCTACATTCTTCTTAATGTACCCCAGGATACTATTGGCCTTCTTGGTCATGGGGACACTTTCCTGGGTTGTGATTCACCTATTGTCCACCAGGACTCTCAGGTACTTCTCCAAAGAGCTGCTTTCCAGTAAGTCAACCCCTAACCTGCAAGGATGTAGAAGGTTGTTCCTCCCAAGGAGCAGGACTCTGCACTTGCCTTTGTTAAAATTCATTAGGTTTCTCTCCACCCAGCTTTTCAGCCTGTCCAGGTCGTGCTGAGTGGCAGCACAGCCCCCTCATGTACCAGCCACTCCTGTGAGTGTTGTGTCATCAGTGAACTTGCTGGTAGTACGCTTGATTCCCTCACCTAGGTTATGATTAATATTGTGAAGGGTTCATTGCCCACATTCTCCACCAAAATTACTGTGGTGGTTTCAGCAAAAATCCTCCCAAAACCCTCACAGTGTCCACAGCCCCCCTTCCTTCCACCCCTCACCCCCCTGTACAAGCCCAAGGGAGAAAAGGTAGGAGGAAAGAAAGACTGAAAATATTGAAAACAAGCATACCACAGGCTGTAAGATTATATGCNTAGGTTAGCCACTTCATGTTTTTATGAAATACACTGTACTTCAAATAATGTAATTTCTGTATCTGGCAACTAATTTAAAACATTCTCTTCTTCAGATGACTTTAAGATCCAATCGAGACAAATTTATTTTTCCATACAAGTAATATGTGTCAAGGGCTAGATTTCCTAAGCCAAGCCCTCCAAGCAATCATTATAATAATTTTATAAACTATAGATAATGACATCTTGAAATAAAAATATTACAATTAATATAAATATTAGAAGTTAATGCTGCCAATTAGAATGAAAGATTTTTAAAGACTCCTCTAGAGTTTTAAAATAAGCATAATAAAGAGAGAGGGGACAGAGATTGACAGGGTGAGAGAATACAAGGAATAAATAACACTTTAAACACATCAATTATTTCAATCATTCTGTAATGTGTTGTTTTGTCCTCAGATTTTCAAGATTTGTGTTTGTGTGCATGTATGCTTTTGTAATTGTATGTAGGTGAGATGAGATCTCTAAGAAGTGAAACAGGAATGAATTAATAGGAGTGGGACTTGCTTTACATGTTCTCTTAATACTGCTTTACTAAGTATGAAAACTGCATTATTCAAGGCAGCAGTTTCCTACTTGGCTTTGAATGGCAAAAGTGCTTTTGAATGATGGGGAACTGTGCCAAAAGGAAGAAATTTTAGAGTACAATGGTAGAAAACTGACTACATTATATTACATATAGTGATGTTAGGTCATCAAATGAACTTTTTTTTGCACACAGTTTCACCCTGGGTAACCTAATGCTTAGCCCTTAAAATTCATAAAAAATATATCACTTGCCAAGAAGTGATCACAGGATTCTATGATTAAGTCAAAATATCTTGTAGCTGTAGTTCAATAATATCCTCAGTCTTTTGAGACGTTTTGCCTTTCCCTGTTTAGGAAAATGATCTTCCACTTTCAAAGTACTAAAACAAATCTGTTCACCCTAGGTCTTTTGTCTTGTGATGTCTCTAGAGCTGCCAGAAGCTGAGGTCATGGGGGAAGGTGTAGCTCTATCCTACACTGTCAAAATGTCACTTTCTTGTCACTCGACTCCCACCCTTTGGTGTGCAGCAGCCTTAATATGATGGAAAACTTTACTGCAAAATTTCAGATATGGCTTTTTCTTCTTCAGGAGAACTTCCTTTTATAGGATGAATATTAAAGCCTCGCAACACTTCAAGGATTCAACATACACTGTGGACTAAAATCCCTTTCTCTTTCTTAAGCTGCATTTACCTTTGGAAAGGTTGTTTTCATCAGCTGGATCAGTTGCTGGGCACTACTGAAAAGAGCCTGGCCCAGCTTCTTGACACACGCCCTTTAGTTATTTGAGTGACATTGATAATACATCCATTCATTCTTCTCTTCTTCAGACTTACCAAATCCAGGTCTCAGTCTTTCCTCCTAACAGGGATACTCCAATGCCCTCATCATTTCTGTGACTTCCACTGGACTGTTTCCCATAGTTGCTTGTCTTTCTGCAGCTGGAGAGACCAGAACTGGACACAGAAGTCCAGCTGGGGCCTCACTAGGGCAGGTTAGAGGGTGAGGAGAACCTTCCTTAACATATTGGCTACATTCTTCTTAATGTACCCCAGGATACTATTGGCCTTCTTGGTCATGGGGACACTTTCCTGGGTTGTGATTCACCTATTGTCCACCAGGACTCTCAGGTACTTCTCCAAAGAGCTGCTTTCCAGTAAGTCAACCCCTAACCTGCAAGGATGTAGAAGGTTGTTCCTCCCAAGGAGCAGGACTCTGCACTTGCCTTTGTTAAAATTCATTAGGTTTCTCTCCACCCAGCTTTTCAGCCTGTCCAGGTCGTGCTGAGTGGCAGCACAGCCCCCTCATGTACCAGCCACTCCTGTGAGTGTTGTGTCATCAGTGAACTTGCTGGTAGTACGCTTGATTCCCTCACCTAGGTTATGATTAATATTGTGAAGGGTTCATTGCCCACATTCTCCACCAAAATTACTGTGGTGGTTTCAGCAAAAATCCTCCCAAAACCCTCACAGTGTCCACAGCCCCCCTTCCTTCCACCCCTCACCCCCCTGTACAAGCCCAAGGGAGAAAAGGTAGGAGGAAAGAAAGACTGAAAATATTGAAAACAAGCATACCACAGGCTGTAAGATTATATGCTCATCTATTAACACTAATATGCAACTAAAATACCATCTACACATATTCCAGAGACCCCCAAGAAAGAAAAAAAAACCCTGCCATGAAGGGAAATTAAGAATCCAGAAACAGATCAATATAAGCTAACAAGAGAAAATAAATCATTACTCTCCTCAGACAGCAAAATTTCACTCGGCGTTCCATGCTGCTCTGGAGTCCACAAGGCTTCACCAGGCCCGACTCCCACACACACAGACTGGCAGACCAACATCAGCACCAGACCTTCCAACACACAACAGGAGACAAGAGGGAGCTGGAAGATGAGTGGGAACTGGAAAAGGAGTGTCCGACCCCCCAACACACCCAGATTTACGTAGAAAATTGCATGGAATACTGGGAGATGTAGTTCCTTCTCAGTCACAACCTGGCTATTCAGAAGGGTCCAAAGATCAAACCATTACAAATATGTTGGACAAGACAAGAGAATTATCTTTCCTTACTTGCATCAAGTATGAACAGCTACCATTTACCTGAAATACTGAGAAACTCTTGTTCATATTCTCTGGAAGGAATTCGATGGACTACTGCCCCCCAAAATTAAAAAAACCTAAGTTATACCTTTATTTTAGACAACCATCTTTCCTAATAAATGTGTGGTTTATTAAGGGACTTATTCACTGTCTTGAACTGAACAGACTAAAACAGCTGCAGAAAACCTTCCACTGAATTTGGTGGGATTTCCATCAAGGAACACCACTGGCATTTGTAAAGTTCAAAATAAAGGGCATTCAAGGCATTCAGCAACCTCTTTATTCTTGTCCCTTTGTCATCTTCCATGACCTTTGCAAAAAAAGGAGTAAAAATAATTCAACAAAATATGTGAAAAAAAGGAAATATTTTATCTACATGCCACATTGTAACACATTAGCAACTGTCTATGGCATTAGCTATTTTCTATCACGTTACATTAATATCATAGAATTTTATCATCTGATTGCCCTAATAAGACATGACCTTGCAATCATTTCGAGCAATTTTCATATCAGATTAGTGAATACAAAGTCTTACAGATGCCAACATATAAACTACTAATAAAACATCACAATCATTTTCATGTTTTACTTGTGTTATGATATTTGCCTTTCTCATGTCAATGTTTTTCCTTCAATTTTTCATTACTGGTCTTGGAGAATGAATGCATTATCACTCAATATTGAATAAGAAAGAACATCAAGAAGTACTGTTATAGCAATAAATATTTTGGTCAACTTCTATCAAATCAACAGCTGTGATGAGAAACAGTGATGGCTTTTGGGGAAGATTGTGTGAGAAAACAAAATCTGAAGCAGTATAATGGAACTGCTGAAACTTATTTAGGATGTAGGTTAAGAAGAGGAGACTTCTCCTCTCCTAGAGGAGAAGTTTTTCTAATGGCACAGTAATTGTCTCAAAGAGGTGGTGAAAGCCCCTTTACATTATACTGTCAATGTTAGACTGAAAAAAACCCACTACAAGGTGCTGTCTAAGGAATAATTCTGTGCTAGGCAGTGAGAGGACCTGGTTGTTTCTATCTTCACTTTCTCAGATGCTGTGATTCAAGACTGGCTTGAAAAATGAAAGACTAATGGTATTTAATGGATTGCTGAGTTTTTCTCTGATTACCACATGGATTTTTGCATTCAGAAATTAAATAATTTAAGAAGAGAAAAACCTACTATATAGTTTCTGGATTTTTCTCTACCCTCTAGGCATATTAATTAAAAAACAGTCAAACACTGCTCTTTCAGAGTGTGCACTGCAGAAAAGAATCATTGGTAATGATAGTGGTGGAAAGGTAACAACACAGCATGTCCATAATGGTGAAAGCAGTTCAGATGAAGATTTCGATATTAAATTTGTCTCTGAATATCTATTTTGTAGTTCATGTTTCCCTGTATTTTAATAGCTTCAAAATATCTTTTAAGCATTTGAAAGAATATATTTCAAGGTAACAGGAAAATGTGGAGAGAGGACTAGTAGGAAAAGAAATTGTATTTGTTTATTCACCTGGGAAACTTGATAGTTTCATTTAATAATCCTTGCAGGACGCTTTCTCACCGAGATGGTACATGTTTCAGAGCTAACAAGACCTTTAATCTTCCAGAAGGGGTATTCTGGCAGTAACTGAAACAGTTACTGAAACAGGGAGAAGGAAAGGAGGGGATGATTAGAGAAATCCAGGCTTGTTACACTATGATACACACTATGAAAGGTCATATTTCAGGTTTTGCCTTGGGCTTGTGTCATCTCTGTGTCTCTTGCCTGTGAAAAGGGCAGGCTCAAAACAGCAGGTCTTGAATTTACTTCTGCAATGAGAAATTCACTTAGACAGAAAGGGTATTAATTGCAGCCAGCCTTGAAAACCATCATTCTTTTTTTTTCTTTTCTTTTTTTTTAATTAACAAAGTCAATAATTTCTCCTCTACCATCTGTTCATCCTTAGACTTCCTTCCTGGCATTCCTAGCAGAAATCATTGAGATCTCAGCAAGACTTTTAGCATTTTATGATCTGTGTCCTCACCTCTCTGGCCAGCCCAGCTATGCTTTTGTCCCTCACCTCATTCAGGGAAATGAGCGATTCAGTTATCTTTATAGTACCTGGACTGATAGGTGTCTTATACATGTTTTTTTACATGCCATGAACTTGCTGTCATTGATTCTGGACCTTTTCCAGGGGAGATCCTGAGAACCTTGGTGTTCCATATTCAGCACTGTCTCCACAAGGTGCTTGCCCAGATGCAGAGTGTCCAAGCAGTGAACTGAAGAAACAGCAAGGCTTACTCCTCATCAAATCTCATTTAGCAGCCTCTAAAAGTTTTCCTCAGGCCAGAGCATTTATAGTAAACTTCTGAAACAATCTAGGAAATGGGTAAAGCAGATTACCTGTGGAAAGAAGTGCTGCTGGCAAGAAAAGCCACTCCTGCTTCACACTGAGCTCTTCAGATAAGCAGCCTCCAGCAAGCTGGGGTCCCAGTGCCACGAAGTGTGCAACGAAGAGCTTTTACAAGTCTGTTGCAGGAGCTGAACTTTATACTGACAGCTTTGTTGGACGAAAGCTTTCCATCCACACCAAAAGGACAGCAGACATTGGGTGAAATTCTACAGATTACTCTAATTTTATGTCATACTGGAGATTATGAAATACTGGAGGTGATGGTGCTTGGAATAAGTGGCCTTGTGTCTATAGCACACTGCAACCCTACCTGTTCTGTTTGACATTAGGAGTTAACATTACCATACTTCATTTTTAACATCCATTAAATGATCTTAATAGTACAGCACTCCCTGCAGAGGGTCACAATAGCGAGCCTTGGCTAATTGCTGCAGGCTTGCAAAGTACTTTGAGATCTCAAAATGAAATACACCATCAAAGTGCAAAGTATTATCCTTATGCAGCAGTTGGAGAGCACAGTAACAGGGGAACTATAAATCTGTTACCTCTGCAATCCAAGATAGATCTGTCAGCTGAGAGAAAGACATGAATGTTTAAATATATATTTAAATATTAAACCAGAGGTCTTCAAAACCATACTCACAACTCCACTGATGTCCTAAGTGAATTCTAGTCATGGACTAATGTGAATCCTAGGTTGTGCAGCTGATGAAATTAACTTTTCCTAACATGATCGACACTTGGATGTCAGTGTGGCAGAATTCAGTTCTCAATTTTTCATCTCTGTCCCATTTCAGAGGAATGGCAAATCTCTGTCTACCAAATAAAATAATTGTTGGATTTTCTAGAAACATTACCCTCTTACAATTGTATTGCATTGCTTTTGGCTGCCTAATGTGGAATACTTTTGTTTCTCTGAGGGCTTGTTAAAACCAAGGCACTCTTATTTCTACCATGTAATACCATGCACCAGACTAAATATCACTCGTACTGCTGGTCCACATGTCAGATTTCTATAGGTGCTCTGATTCACGTGAACTTACATTGATAAAAGAGATGACCTTCAGTCATTTCAGAAAGTCATCACTAGACATGTTGGAAGAGCACTCCCTAGCTTTCCTAGTGGTCATGAAAGAAACAGGCAGGAGAAGGGATTCCCCTTTTTATTGGTGCTGTGTTTGCACATGGCATCTCTCTGCCTCCTTATTTGACTGCAGTGCCAGTAATGCAGGCTACTGTGGTAGTATAACAAAGAGGAGCAATGAAGGGCTGAGCAAAATTAAAGTGGCTTTATAATTTCTGATACTGGCCTCTTTGACTGCTGAAGTCAAAAATTATGTCAATTGTCAGCAAGATGATAGCTGATAACCCAAAGTTCTCAGAAGTGTGATTTGTAAACTAAAAATGTTTTTTCAACTACAATTCACAGCTTCTCTACAATGACAAATGCTTCTTGCCATGTGAACCCTGAGAACACTGTAGTGGGTATGGAAGATAAAGTTTCTTCCATAAGTGTTTAAAATCCTACGTTGTGTATTATGGAATAATAAAAAAATAACTGCAATGGGGCTGCCAAACCAAAATGTCTGTTGGTATAAAGAAATTGAGAAATGCATATGTTAGCAGACCTATATTATCAGGAAGACTCTGGATTCAGCTATGAATCTCAGGCAAATTCAAAGTACCACTACTAGTTAAAGTTGCTTGGTTATGAACATGTAAGGACTTTATATTCTGTTTTGATTCTTCCTTTTAGGGACAACTCTAAGACTGCTAGACTTCTTCCCTAGTGTTGCATGCATAATCCAGACACTATTTTAGGTCTCATTTGGGGTCTTCTTTCTTCTTATTCCTAAAGATGGGAGTCACAACCTTCTCTTGTGGTAGGCAATTAACCAACACAGTTATGGGTATCCTGCTGTGAAATACTCTCCTGGAATACCATTGACCCAGTGGAGGTGCATATGAGTCATTTTGGCTCAATACATCTCTGAGAAAACCTTATCCATGGGCAAAACTGGTACAACGTCGTGTTTGTTTCTTGTGGGTTTTTTTGTTGATCAAAACAAAAGGCCTGTCAGTTGATAAAACAGGCCTGTCAGCCTGACCTCAGTGCCAGGGAAAGTCATGGAACAGGTGATCTTGAGTGCTATCATGAAGCACTTGCTAGAGAACCGGGTGATCAGGCCCAGTCAACAAGGGTTCACAAAAGGCAGGTCTTGACAAACCAACCTGATCGCCTTCTATAACAAAGTGACTTGGCTGCTGGATGAGGGAAAGGCTGTGGATGTGGTCTTCAGCAAAGCCTGTGACACAGTTTCTCACAGAATTCTGCTACAGAAACTGTCAGCCTCTGACCTGGACAGGCACACACTCTCCTGGGTAGAAAACTGGTTTGCTGGCTGGGCCCAGAGAGTGGTAGGAAATGGAGTTAAATCCAGCTGGAGGTCAGTTCCAAGTGGGGTTCCCCAGGGTTCAGTGCTGGGTCCAGTCCTGTTCAATGTCTTCATCAATGACCTGGATGAAGGCATT
>WAAB01019013.1:0-17936 GCA_013389865.1 Piaya cayana
CTAATAGAAGGGATAAACATTTATTCTTGGTGTAGTAGTAGAGAATTTTAAAAAAATAGTAGAAGTTTCTGCAACAAAATAAGAACTAGTTACTGATGTATTTACATTTTTATCCCAGAATTTCATCACACGAACTCAGCAGAATAAAACTTTCTCTAGAGCAACGAAGAATCAGCTACATTTAATGCAGAAATACCTGATAAAAGCTTTGAAAAGGCTACCCATTAAGCAAAACTGGTGTTATAACTGAACAAAAATAATAACATATGTTACGTGACTATTTTCACACTATGGTTAATTTTGACTTGGCTGATTGTTTCAGAAATACTGGGTAAGTGCCAGAGATAACTTTTTTCTTTCCTTTTTTTTCCCCGTCTTGGGAAGCTTTCATTTAACAATAGAATACTAAGCAGCATTTCTCAAGTATTTATGACCTCAGTGTCCTCTTGCCAGCTGATGAAGAAAATTAATTTCCTTACCTCTACTAATAGAACACGTATGCCAAGTAGCAGCTCCAAACATATGAGAACATGAAAAAAGAAATAAATCAAGATTTACTGAGTTGTTCTTTATAAGGTAAACTTCTCTTCTGGATCATTACTATAATCTTCAAGAAGGTCTGTGACCTTCCAGTCGTGCAGGCTGCATGATCAAAATCTATTTTCCAATGGTTGACTTGCAGAAATTCGGAGAATTACCAGCAGGGCTGGGCACTGAACCAGTAGATCCAAGATTTCACTTCTCTGTAACCACTCACTCTCTTTGGGGAACTTTACAGCTGTCCTCACATCAGCAAAACAGATGGGAGTATTTTTTTATTTCAACAAAGAAATCAAGCACATAGTGCACTTGCTTCCACAGAGAGCAAAGGTTCTCTTTAATGGGCTTACTGTATTCTCATTTCCGTAATTAATTCTGTTCACCAAGAGGCTGAAGTTTATACTTACATAGAATCATAGAATCATAGAATCACCTGGTTGGAAGAAACGCATCGGATCATCAAGTCCAACCATTCCCATCAAACACTAAATCATGTCCCTCAGGACCTTGTCTACTCGTGCCTTAAACACCTCCAGGGAAGGCGAATCAACCACCTCCCTGGGCAGCATATTCCAATGCCTAATGACCCTTTCTGTAAAAAACTTCCTCCTAATCTCTAGCCTAAATCTCCCCTGGTGGAGCTTGAGGCCATTCCCCCTCGTCCTGTCCCCTGTCACTTGGGAGAAGAGCCCAGCTCCCTCCTCTCCACAACCTCCNTTTGGTCTCACCAGTGCCGAGTACAGAGGGAGAAGAACCTCCCTGGACCTGCTGGTCACACCGTTTCTGATACAAACCGAAGACTGACAGCTTCACCATTTAGTCAAGACTAGTGTAGATACCAATAAGCAAGCCAGACGTTTCCACAGTTACCAGCCCTGCTTCCATCCAAATCCTGTACTACAAAAAATGAACATATCTTAGGAATGAACTCTAATCCTCCACAAACTCCCATATTTTCAGTATTACCTTGCCTATGAAAAAGATTCGCCATCAAGCTTTACTATTCCAGTCAGCAACACTCACTATTTGAGATGTGTCTTGCTCTTTAGTTGAACACCAAAGTGAGAGTATCAAGTAATTTCTAATTATAAACAACTGGAAGAAGCAGCATTACTCATTAAGTATAATTTTAAAATATCTCTCCCTTTTCAGGGGAATACATATTCAGGTCCTTCTGGTTTTCTCACTCGTTAAGAAACTTCCTTCAAAATTGCTCCTGCACTTAGCTGAAGTAATTGTACGTCTTCCCTCAGTAGCAGAAAAGCACAAAGATTGAAAAAAATATAAATATTTGCTCTAGAAATCCTAAAAAAAAATCCCACCTATTTTTTAATAGCACTTAAGGTGCTATTAATTCTTATTTCCCTGTCAGGAAAATATGCAAATTGAACATATTTTAAAAAAACATTTTATGCAAATGTTAGATAATGATAAATAACACTGCGTGCATCATGTTTTGTGTGAAACCTCATTCTCAACAGGTGGCAAAGTGGTCTGCTTTTCAATCTCCTGCCTTATGAGGACTTCTGGTGTGTAAAGTGTGCAGAGGTATTCTACTGACAAAAGATGCTCCTCATAATAATGAGTAAACACCTAGGTTCACAGCACAGACATCAAAAAAATCATTTAACATGAAGCAACAGGTGCTCCCTTACATTTATTACTACATATTTTGACTCTAAAGCTATAGAGTTTTATAACTTCTCTTTTATCCAGATTTCCCAAAGTGTTGGTGCATTTTGCACTACAAAAACTGATAAATCGCATCTATTTACTAAACAGCACTACTGACCTACTTTTACTTTAAAAAACAATCTCTTAATTTTATATCTCACACGAGGCAGACTCCACTGAGAAACCTAAAAGAAGCTGGCTTCACAAGACTATCAGTAAAATACACTTAGCTTTGTCCAGTGAGAGCTATAAACGAGATAATTTGTTTCCCATTACATTTATTCCACTCAATACGCTATATTTTGTTAATTATACCAATATACCCAGTGTTGCATATATCTTTTTTTTTTCAGGTGAAGGAGAACGTATGGGTAAAGTGGTATGACTGGGGAAAAACCAGCCAGGAAATTATCCTAGAGTATAGTTCGACTTTATCAAATTCTTAATGATTTCAAATCGTCAGAGGCTGACAAACACGCACAATCTCTTTCTCTTGCCTTCTGATTTCATTACTTAATGTACTAGACTGAGTGATAGTTTTCTAATGTGCTTGCTTGTTGCTGCCATGCTCTTAGGCACAGCAAATACCTTCTAGACTTATTGTAAATGCCACTATACTGGAAAACAGCATATTACAATTAATAATCCTTGTTTATTAAACAGAATATTTACTAAATAGAAAATATAGATAATATATTTAAATGTTGTTAAAATATTTTTTAAATTTCTGTGTGACCTTGCAACTGCCATTCTCTTTCATTCAAGACTAGAAGTGGCGTTTTTCTCAGCAGGGGCAAAATATATCAGCTTTTCCATCCCTAGAAGATGACCAAACTGCTTGTGGAATGTAAGTCACATGACTTCAGTGATGACTGCATTGAGGATGCAGTTTTATTTGCATCTGGTCACCTATTGATGTGCAAACACTTCCAGCGAGACTGCTGATTACTGGAAGCAAAGAATTGTCTCCCATATATTTGTCCACTAACATTAACTAAAGACACACATCGAACATCCAGTAGCAAACTTCACTGGATTTCAACATTTTTGATAGGAATGGCTGGACTCGATGACCCGGTGGGTCTCTTCCAACCTGGTGATTCTATGATTCTATAACTTCTACTACAACTCACAGATGACATTTTTTTCATTTTTGATTCAATACCGTGGAGCATTACTTTTTCATGCACGAATATAAAAGTTACTATTATGATTCTATTTCAGTGATGTAGTTATTTTTTAAATAATGACTGTTTCAGCAAGTAAAATTTTTTTGTGAAAAGATAAGCAAAACGTAAACACTGAAGATGAAAAATTTAAAATGCGGATACATTGGGCTGAATAAGCAACTGCACTGTGCACAGTAACAGTGTGATGCACGCATGTGGTTTTCAGTTTCTGTGCATCAGACATCTATTTTTGCTGAGCACATTCTTAGCGTTGTTAATATTCATACCTCAACGTGAAAATTCAGAGTCTACAGCCATGCTGCCTTTATTCTCATTGTTTTTCTAGAGAGAAAAGCCATTCATAGCAATTTATTACGGCTCGTAAAACCCCTCCATTATTTGGTCAGTATCTGACATATATTAAAAATAGAGTAAAAAAGTTCAGTGTTTAAGATGTTTGCAGCCTGTCTAGCATTATTGAAGGCAAATAAAATACAGTGATATTTCTTTCTCGATTATTAAATTTCTCAAAAATGTAATTTTTTAAAGATAAAATTAATCTAATATTTTCACTGTGATGAGAACCATCTAAAAAGTTTCTCATATTTAATGAAAATAGGTAAGCATACCTATTATTATCAAGCTGAGGAAAAACATATAATGGAAAAATAAGCATAAATAAATATACATGTCAATCAGAAGTTTAAAGCTGTTGACAAATAGCTGGAATCCTGACATGAAATCTGAGTCATGTAAGAACAAAGACCTTTATGATTCAATTTTGAAGAATAAATCTTGAATAAAAAGTGATAAATTCCTGAGATAGTAGGTTTGACAGCTTACCTGTCGAGTCTGACACTACATAAATTACTGTAATCCAAAATGAAAAGGGTATCATTCAATCTTCTATTACCTAAAAGACCTTGAGCTGTTATTAGTTCCTTAACAATCTCTACAAGTTACGCCTACAGTGTCTCATAGGATGTGGGAACTGATCTCCCCTCTCTGGGTGATAAACCACCCAAAATAAAACAAAAAAAATGCAGCCAGGTAATTTTGTGTTTGTATTTTACATTGAGAGTCTCAAAACTTCACCTGAAGTTTGCAGAATTCTAAAGTCAAGGGCAAACCAGCATGCTGCTTCCTCCAGTGACATCTTGGCAGGAGACTCGGCCCTCTGGTGCTTGCAGAGAGTTGAGAGGACTTAGCATGCACAAACCCTACAGTGAAAGGTAAATAAAAAATGTTCTTGGATTTGTGATAGCGCTTGCACATTTACCACAGAGATAGGTATGTATGTGGAGTATTTAATCTGCATTCCAATTATGATTTTCTGCGCTGTGAGGTTTACTGTGGATGAAGAAAAGTGGAAAGTAGCGCTGCCTACACCAGCGAGCAACTAGTTTTGTCCCCTCTGCCCCTCAGAAGATCAATCCAAGCGGTGCTGAAATCAGGAAAGTTCAAGTCCAATTTACTCCTTTCTGGGAACTTATTTTAAAATGAATGAAGCCTTCTGCTTCTAACATCTTAATTTCTGCGGTATTGCCCATACAATCTCATTCCCTCCCAGAATAATTTCATAACCTGTCTTGAGGTAAGGGACGGTGGAGAATGCCGGAGTCACAGGTGCATCGAACAAGACACCTGACTGCAAAACAGACTTATTTGCTTGAATTAAAGTAAGAAAACTGTATGTAGGGGACTTTTAGGTGGATCGACTGAGGTCAATTTGATAGAACATCCTCTGTAATGACTGAAGAAACTAAATCCTAGTCCTACTCTTAAGCATAAAAGTAGCAGAACCAGAGCTTCATACTGATCTAACCACTTCTACTGATGTCAATGAGAACACAATTAATGCTTTGCAGAATGTATTTTAAAGTGTCAATTTACATTTCTAGAAGAAAAACATTGAAACTATGAAGCATGTAGAGTATAATGCATGTAAACAGAGCAAGAGGTCCACAAATTAGGAACAAGTGAGTGAATATTCATATCTGCCATATAAATTCTTTTAGAGACTCATATGTCTCTATTTAGATTTTGATGTAGTTTTTAAAAGCTGTTCAAGTAGAAGTCACAAGGGGCAACAAAAGACTAGATCTGATCTATATTTACACAACATCAAAAAGGACAAGCTTCCAAATTCTATCCTTACTGGGAACGCTAAGGGGAAAAAACCAAAACCACACCTACAATGTGCATTCACATTATTAAGATCTGTCCATTGCAAATAAAATTGAGTGCAAATACGGAATGGAAACTAAATCCTTACTCTGACTGCGACTTTGCCTGCAAAGGAGGCATTTACATGATCCAGATATAACTGCATCTACTGCCTAATTCAGTCTCAACTCATATAAAAAAAAAATATGTGCACTCCAGCACTTCATTTGTGCAGCATGTTACAAGGGTACTAACAATACAAAAATGTTTTCTGTGTTTTCCCTTTGAGTGATTTTTTTCCCCTTATATATCTTGAGTTGTTCTTTTTATTCTTTACTTGACTTAACATGAGGATGCCTGGAAGCAGTAAAATATTTTCTCTTCCTTACTCTACTGTCAGCAGCATTACTTTGACCTTATCAGACAAATATGTGTTGACAATTTTCTCAAACAGTATTCTCTCGTGAGCTGCTATAATGCGCTTCTTTATATTATCTGGTGTAATTTAGACGTGTGAGGATTTTTTAATTATTAATTTTGTCCTGTTTTGAAAGCATATGTTAAAAATGGAAAAAAGTCCCTGGACACACAAATCTGCGTTGCGCTTTATGAATAATATCAATAAATAAATATTAATGCTTCTATTTCATTTATATTTCAAGATTAAAGCTATGAAACTTGAGATTCCCAGTAATTAAGGCTACAATTGCCTAATGCTTCACACTAAAATATTATAATACTTTTTCAAGTTGAAAGTGTGAGGATCTGCTGCTTAAAATACCCTAGTACAGCAAGAATGAAACAAAGGCACCATTGACTTTTTGAATCAATGGAAAAGGAATTATGTAATGGCATTTCAGTCCTTTTCAAGGGGAGTTTCTAATGGCACCAGAGATCCACAAAGCTCTCAGATGATGGACATTCACTAATTATTTTGATAGTATTTTTGTTAGGCAACAAAAAGGAGGAAAATATGAATGTGAACAGAAATGTTCAACTAATTATGAAGCTGCACAAATTCCAACTTCCATTTGCAAAAAAGCTTAAAAGTTCTTCCTTAAAGCAACATTAACATGATTTAATGGATGTTAAGTAATTCGTTTGAACCAACTTAATGTTATTGCAAAGTCCAATGGAAACTTTGAACAGTTAATCTCACATTTGCTGGCAGGCTACACTTAGAAATAAAAACTTTGTTCTCACACAAATTAAAATACCTGCAGTATATAACTAGCTGTCTGCAGTTCACAATTGTCGCCATCCGGCACTGCATTTCAGTGCAGTCATGTCTGAGAACAGAAATAATTCACCTGTTGTTAACAGCTCTATTTAAAGTCTAAATTAAACTACTATGTGCTCCATGAAAAATAGTTGAAGAGAATAAAAGAGTCCAAAGAGGTACGTGGCTGTCTTGGTGTCCTCATTTCTGAGAAGTCTTCAGAGAAGCAGGTATCCAGTCTTAGGAAATCCAGACTCAGAGGAAGCACCCGCAACTTAGCATTTTCCAGATCACGCTGGCATTGCCCCAACTACCCATTCACATCCATAAATGTCTTCCAAGAGCACCACTTAATGCCAGCATCATGTAGCAGCTCCTCAGAACACTATGAATGGACACTGATCCTAGAATAAGGAAACACCACCAAACCCATCCCCCTGAAGGAAAAAAAAATCTGTTAAAAGAAACCCAACACAGATATTTTCATACACCTCACATCAATCTCCGAGTTGCTCATTTATGAGAAACACTTCATAGAATCATAGAATGATAGAATCACCAGGTTGGAAGAGACCTATTGGATCATCGAGTCCAACCATTCCCACCAATCTCTAAACCATGTCCCTCAGCATCTCATCCACCCCCACCTTAAACACCTCCAGGGAAGGCGAGTCAACCACCTCCCTGGGCAGCCTAATCCAGTGCCCAATGACTCTTTCAGTGAAGAATTTTTTCCTTATGTCGAGCCACACTTCCAGAAATTGTCCTGAAATATCCAACTTTGGTCTTAGTGAACATCATCTCTTATCAGAAGCCTATCACTTCCCCAGTTCCACGTGGCAGGACACTGTACACAAGGAGCATTGAAAATCTCACCTTCAAGCTTGTAAATTGCCATGTAGGCTTAATCACACACACGCATGTATCAGCCTAGGAAGACTTGGAATTCTGAAATGCAACTTTTAAAGTTTTTTTTTCTGGTGTTCCAGTTAGGAATGAAACCATCTCCCTTTGGTGTTAATTTCAGGAAGGCTGGTTGAGAATCTGTGATATGCCACGGGGAGTCCCTGCTCCAGAGACAATTCTCTCATGAGTATCTTTGTTTTGACTTATAATTTCTTCTTTGCTTTGCCTTTTTTTTTTGTCATCTCTTTTAAGTGTTTGCTAGGATAACCCCTACAAGAGTAGAGACGTTGCAAAAGGGAAACTGAAGGATAAAACCCAAACTTTGTAGTCCATAGAGCCTGTATTTCTTTTCATGTGGCCAGAGAACAATCTTCCCTGTGACCCCTGATGAGTGATACAGCTGTAGGACCTCACAAGGAGGCTCTGAATTGCTCTGTGCAGCTGGGCTTAGCTGACATTGTTACCTGTTCAGAAGGAAGGAACCACTGGAGTAAAAATGACCTTTATGATGGATGTTTTACTCTGCAAATAAAACCTCCTGGGTCAAGGAAAGCTGCCTTGCTGTGTCTCGGCATAGATCTTCTCGTACTCTCTAGGTGCTACTGGTGGAAAAGGACTTTGAGATTAAAGAGACAATAAAATTTCCTTCTCATTTTGAAAGCTGGGGGAATACGTTTCTGTGGCAAGGAAGCAATAGGAAGGCTTTGAAAATAACAAATAAAATCCAGTCACATGGCATTTCTTGCAACCCCCTTAGCTGCTATAGCATGGACTCACCCATCTGTTATCAGACGACACTTTCACTGCAGCTCCAAATTGTTCAGGGTGGAGATTATTCACATATCAGCTGGGCCTTGTTTTCAGTGCAGTATGCTCAGCCGACTTGGCAAAAAAAAATTTCATGAAACATTTGGGAGATGAGTTTCTACGGCCTGTCAGTTACGACAAAGGATTAGGGAAGGGACATGTTCCTCAGAATGTTACTTCAGAGTAGCTTTCCCTTTTTTCTAATTTTTTCCTTTTTAATTTAGTTTTATATGGTTTTGGTGATACAAAAGCCAATGGAAAAATCACAGTTATTTTACTTCTAATCACAGTTGTTTTACTTCTACAAAGCTTTTGAAAGTCATGTGTCCTGTGTGAATTCTTCAAGACTATATCCCAAATGCGATAGCAACAAAGGAATTCCAAGAGCTTCTCCAGAGTTTGAGTAGTGGTACACACTGAACCAAACCTTAAAACTTTTCAAGCTTCTCCATCTCTCTTATTTTCTCTGTAGTTTCATAGTACTGTCCAGTATCTTTTTTTTAAATGAGTGTAACACTGGAATCAGGGTGTGCTTTCTACTCTGAAGCTTACTGCCTGCCCTTGGAGACCTTTGGATAATGGTGAGATGGTTTTATAAGCATTGTAGAGGCAGACAGGAAAAAACAAATGATACAGAAAGTCATTCTATGTGGACACACACAGATTATATATGTGGCTAGCAGCATTCAGAATGCCAGATCCAAATGCTGCACATATAAGGTAGCGCTCAAGATGCTCCAGCCGAACACAGTGGCCGAACAACTCCTAGATGCCTTTCTAAGGCAACAGCAATCCATAGAACAAACTTGTAGTCCTGCAGAATTAAATGGCTTTTGATATTGAATCTTTCAAGGACTGAACACATTACCGATAGCAGGCCATTCCCCTGCAGTAATAGAAGATTATAATGTCTGTGATAATGTCAGAGGGCTAGATGCACAGCATTAACCAACACAACAGCCAACAGTAATGTATGATGCCATTCAACTCATTTTCAAGGCTTACTCACTCCGCAACAGCCTTCGATAAACTGCAAATCCAGTTTAGCAGCTGAGCGGAGCGATCAATCATTCAGAAACAAGATTCAGAGCAGTCCTGGTGAACACACGGAAGGCAATTAGATGCCACCATTTGTGAAATAATATTGGTGGGAATTCTTCTCCCTCATCTGATTTATTTCTGTCAATCTGCAGTTTAGATTCTGTGCCGTGATTAACTCCTTTGTCCTGAGATGCCATATGAATGTAACGCTGGCATTATTAAATGCTTCTGAAAGTAATTCTCAACCTCACAATTGCTAAGGAAATTGATTAAGGACAGTCAGCTAGCACTGCTAATTTGCAACGGGCTATTTTTAATGGCAGGCTGATAAAATGAAATGTTAAGCTTGAGAATAAAACTCAGTTTATGTAATATGTTAACTTGTACAGAACACATTTGCATAAACATTTGTAGGATAAAATGAGTCCTTGGGCAGCTCAGAATATTCAGGCTGACTGGTTTGGAAGAGAGGCTAGACAAAAATGCAGTGACTGCGGCACCAAATTAGAATGTCCAAAGTACACATCAAAAGTCATAATCTGTTTCAGTTGTTTGCTAGTTTAAACAGAATAAATTTTTGCCTTGTGCTCTGCTTCAACGCCAGCAATTAAATTCATCAAAGGGAGTTCAAAGAACCAATACAAATGACATTCAAGGACAAAAGAAGTGACCAAGTTTGGACACATGTAATTCAAACAAGGATGAAGTAAGAAGTTATGTAGTAGTTTCCAAACGCAGTATTTGAAAGATGGAAATTCCAGCGTGGAAGAGAATTGTTTTAAAAAAAAAAAACCACCAATGGTGTTTCAGGTAGAGCAGGATGATAATAAACAGAAAACTTACATAAAATAGGTTTGACTAAATAGTAGATCACCTTTTTTTTTTTCCCCCAAACAGGGAGAGAGGGAAATGTATTTGAAGCAATCAAAAGATAAAAATCTGCACTGATTGCTCTTCAGCAAGTATGGTAAAACTGAATGCCTATGTCCACAGAAGCACATTGCAAGATTTCTAAAATCCTCTGAAAACCAGGTTAAAGTCAGAAAGAAGGGGGAAAAAAATCTTATTTCTGTAGGGAATTTTATATCCTTATTCCATTAGAACTGTGTTAGGAGAACATTTAAGTATCATTATTTTAAAATAATGTACAATATTAGAGTAATAGATACATTTTTAATGCAAACACTACAAATGTTTCAAATGAAGTTCACCAACAGTTGATGGATTAGGAGCATTCTCAGAGCCCTGAAAACTGATTAACTACATTTTGAAACCTATGTAAATTGATTGACTACAGCTAAGCAAAAGGTGAGATACAATTTTCCAGCAATTTAGGGGTTTTCACAATATGGACATTAGACAGAGTTTTGAGAAACTCTGTTATGCAGAGAAAAAAAGCAAATCTTTTGAACACTCATTTGTGAGAATGGGACACATCATTGATACGTCTGCATTCAAACTGGACTTCGGGTTTTGAAGAAGATATCTGGGCTGATAACATATGCAGTACAAGGGGTGCTTCTTTCCTCTTGCTAGACTTGGCACCTGAACACTCGAAGAACGTCACACAACTATCTGTTGGTTTTATAGATACGTACACTTATTTCAGAACTGAAATAATAGAACTAATCGGCTCGAGTAGCACAATAAGCAAGCAAATATAAGCAAAAATACATCAAACACTGAAACTTTGAATCTAACCACTAAAATAATGAGAGTCAGTGGTGGGATGCATCTCTTCTATAGGATAAGTCATTCTTCCTGCAATCTTGGTGCAAGCCCTCCCCTTTTTTTTTTTTTTTTTTCTTTTATCTATTTTGGTTTTTTNAGCTATTTGGGATTCATTCACCCATTGGCAAACTTACATTTTGCACAGTAACTACAAATGCCACAACTAGAATTATATGGGCCATCCAAATCTGGTTATACAAAACCATGCAAAATCATTGCAGTTGATATCAAAGAAGGGGAAAATATGTCACCATTTTTGCCCTTATTTCTTTAACAGTGACATAAATACATCACTTATAACCATGAGAGAGGTTTTTTTGATTGGGGCTAAGAGCTTTGAACAGAAAGAGCAGCTCCGTGTTCAGCAGAGCCGAACCAACACTGACTCATTACATATCCACTCAGACACCCTGCTTTGGGATATTTAAATATCAACAACAAGAAAATTTGTATTAAAGAACATTTTAGAAGTTTCAGAAGCAAAAAGAGAATTAGTAAGTTAGAGCTTAGCTGGTTTTGCACAACCACATTAAAGAGAGGGAACAGCAGCGCAACAACTTCTAAAGCAAAAAAATGCTGTCAGTGCCACATATGTGGGCAGAGACTATTCCAACCAAGCTAATGGAGCTGAAAAGTAACAATGTCATTTTTGCAATGTACCTGGAATTTGAAATGTATTTTTAACATGAGAAAATAAGATTGTGTAGGAGGATAGTCAACAGTACAACCAAAAAAAAAAACAACCCCACACACATTGGATTCAAAAAAGAAAGGAGTACTGCTCAGGGTAATTTCCACACTGAATTGGGTAAAATATATTAAAAACTGCTTAAAAATGAATAGTTATATAATAAGGAAAACAAAAAGGTAGCAGAGATGCAAGAACATTACTGTACGTATGGAAAATGAGTACTGCTTCCCAAAAAAGACACCTTGGGGAAAAGGCAAAGACTTTCACAATCCCTGTATACAATGAGAAAGGAGAACAAAAGACATGAATTCACTTGCTGAAAACAAAAAGAACTGCATAAGATTACATTTCCCCTCATTGGTTCTGTTTGTCTTTTTTATTGTCACTGTGTGACAGAAAATTCCTTTCCCCTCTAAATGAGGGAGGGCAGGATCCACTCCTTTTTGCTTTGGAGAACAAAAGCCACTCTTTGCACCTACAGACCAACCTCTGCCCAGCTGCTTCAAAAGACACATCCTACCACAAAAACATCATCACCAGGTTTTGACAACAGTCTTTCTAATATTTGTTGCTGAAACATCCCCAATACAATCTTTGATCTTCCTTGTGCCTTGAAGCACCCTCGCATAGCATATCAGCTTAGGCCAATCACTTTGTAATATTCAAATCCTTTTTTTCCTTACCATAGCTCACCACAGGCACTCTTCTTAGCACATTTCGGAGTATATTCTTAGTATATTTTCTGCTTGAGATAAAAGACACGGGCTTTGTGAGAATTTTATTTTGAAAATGTCACCTTCACCAATTAATCTCCTACAACAAACATTTCCGTGCGTTTCTGAGTAACAATGTATGAAAATATGACTGCAATTGCCTTTTGTTTAGTTGACACAAGTACAAAACCTCATGAAATACCCACTAATCAGCATTTCTTTAGGGGGGGAAAAAAAAAAACCCTGAATACAGATTCCCTTAATGCAGACAATTATATTAACAAGGCAGCAGCACCAAGCAATACGTGGAAGCAGTGAAGTTGGCACACACACACGAGATTTGCAGGCCGTGTAATAACTTGCTTCTGGCTATCTTCAGTCTTGTAACATTTTCAGATTAATTTTGGGCAGCATGAATTATCCCGCTTTTCAACGAGAAATCTTTGGGGCATTTTCGACATGCTTGAAAATAAATAATGCATGCATTGGACACTATTAATTAGCAAAATTCAGAAACAGCTACTGTTACGGATCCTGAAAAGTTTTTCTAAACTTGTCAAGCCGTTAATAATAAATAGGGTGGAAGTGGCCAATTAACATACTTAAACAACAACCTTTAGAAGCAGTGAAAAATGCTACTTTTTCTATTCTATTGTTACTAGGAGAAAAAACATGCCAACTCTGCTACTTTAGCACTTCACTAACAGAAATGTGGTTTTGTACTTTAAGGTGACGACTATGTGAACTTATGGAACATCCAAATGCAATATCTAACTATGATATTTTGTTTCAGATATTGAAAATATATGTATTTATGTACACTTCTTGTTAATAATAATGTTTGTTTAAAGTAACATCTGAGAGTCAAGATTTATGATCATTTTTTATTTACAACTACAATCTTAAAAAATCACAGTCCTGTAGTCACACAGTTTAGGTTATAGTGAAGTATAATCTCTTCAAGGCTTTAAGATAAAATGTAATTTTTCCCTAGTCTCACCTTTTTCTAATAAAGACTTATTTTCATTCTAGTGTGGAAATAAAAACATGGTGGTAATTGGGAGAGTTTGCACAGATTTATGAAGGTAAAATCATGCTTAAAGAATCTGATAGCCCTCTCTTGTAAGAAGACTTGCTCGGTGGATGATGGGAGAGTAGCGATGATGTTTATCTTGAGTTAAGCAAGGTTTTCAGTGCTATCTCCCATAATAACCTAGTGGACTAAGTGACAAGGCATGAACCATAGAAGCAGCCAGTGAAGCAGATTGAAAACTGGCTAAACCGCTGGGCTCAAAAGGTTTGTCATGCACACATTCCAGCTGGAGGGTCTGCTGTTATATTAATGGAAAATAACATGCAGTAGTGATGTCAGCAGGATAAAGGAGAGAAAAAGATGCAACATTAGGCAGCAGCACTGTTCTTTTTCTCTCCTTCCCCTTAAAAATAAATGGATCTAGCAAAAGAGAAAATTAACTCCTATTGCATTTGAGGCTCATCAATATCCCTCTTCAAGTGACCAAAACACTGATACAGTTTATACACCACACTGGGATGGCATAAACCATCTTCTTGACAGTCCACAAAAGCTGCAGTACACTGAGCTATAACATTGTTGTTGCACTACTAGTTCATTTATTCATGAACTGCAGAGGAAAATAAGCACGTGGAATGTATATGAATTTACAGTTCAAAAGTTACAGCCATCAAGGGACAGCCTTAAGTTATGCATTACCTTTGAAAAAAAAAGTTTGTGTTATTTTTTTTTTCCTGGGAAGCATGCATTGCATCTAATGAGCATACCCCTTAGCCTCTCTCTTTTGAAACAAAGTGTTCTTTTGTTGTTTGGGGCTCACACTCCATGTGACGTGCACCAGGAGAAAAACTGGTCTAAAAGTTTTGAAATAAACACGTTCAATTTTCTGTTTTGTTTTCTTTTTTCCAAATAGCAGAACTCTGGTTCTTATTTAATTGTATCCTCATTGATTACTCTTATCTACACGTGGCCATGCAATAAGAGATATCTGGCATGGGAGAGTAACCCACTAAGGGGCACATACCTAAGATAAAAGGATTTTCAGGCAATGATCAGAGTAGAAACTTTGTTCTGGGAGGTGAAGTCTAAAGCCTGCTGCTGACCTGATATCCAGCTGCCATGCTGCCTGCTAAATAGAATCACAGAATCACATAATCACAGAATCACCGGGTTGGAAGAGACCCATCGGATCATCGAGTCCAACCATTCCCACCAGACACTAAACCATGTCCCTCAGGACCTCATCTACTCATGCCTTAAACACCCCCAGGGAAGGCGAATCAACCACCTCCCTGGGCAGCATATTCCAATGCCTAATGACCCTTTCCATAAAAAACTTCCTCCTAATCTCTAGCCTAAATCTACCCTGGCGGAGCTTGAGGNGTTTTGAAATAAACATGTTCAATATTCTGCTTTGTTTTCTTTTTTTTCCAAATAGCAGAACTCTGGTTCTTATTTAATTGTACCCTCACTGGCTACTCTTATCTACACATGGTCATGCAATAAGAGCTATCTGGCCTGCTAAGGGGCACATACCTGAGATTAAAAAGATTTTCAGGCAATGATAAGAGTAGAAACTCTGTTCTGGGAGGTAAAGTTTAAAGCCTGCTGCTGACCTGATATCCAGCTGCTGTGCTGCCTGCTAAACCTCTGAGACACGGGGTGTCAGGGACCATCTAGGGGATATCAGAGGCCAGGAGGTCTTTTTAATCTGGATGAAATGATGAGCTAGACAAGCTTGGCAATATGTCCAGTCTAGCAGTTCATGAAAGCTTCAATATAACATATGGAAATTTAGTATACACGGGCCTTTTTTAAAGAGAGTAACCAAGATTCAATGCCTTAAGTTACTTGAGTTCTGACAAAAATGTTTAAGTAACATAAGATAACATAAATATTTTGGGTCTATTAATGAATAGTGATGTGCATCAGTGAAAGCATAATTCTGTGGTTTTCTGACTGTCTTATTATGCAAAAGAACAATAAGTATCTACAGCTTTCTCAGAAAATGTTCTTAATGAATAAAATTATTTGGTAACTAAGAATTACAAGGAAAGAGGCTCCTACCGAAGACCCAATGAAATAGAAAACCTATGACCTGTTTAACCACCATCATTCCCAAGAAAGTCACACTCACGATTTTTAGTAACCACAAAGACTACAACCATACAAAACCTTTAGATTTAGTTACGATGGAACAAAAAATTATCTATTCTGAAAAGTAACGTTGGCTTCAGACAAAAATAAGGGTAAAGTACGTAACTATAGACTTGTAATGAAGGAAAAAGAGGTAGAAAACACTCGTTTTGCTGCTTTTCTATAAAGTTCAGAAATACAAATTAAATTAGTTGCACTTAAAATATTTCATACACATACCTAGGTTTTTTTCCCTAATTCTTCACTTTAGATTTCACATTTCACAATGTATTAACTATCAACACAGGTTATTGAGTTGGTTCTTCAAACCAGGAAAATGAAAATAAACTGCTAAGGAATATTATAAGAATTTCCCTCTTTTTTCTTATAGTAAAATTTTTTACTGTAGCTACCAAAGTGTTACCACACGGCTTTATCTTTTCTTCTGTCCACCTTATGCAAAAACATGCACAAAAATAGGGGGAGAGAAAGATGACGAAAACTTCTGGTGTAGTTGACATCTGATCTGAATTCTGATTACCACCTGCTGTATCGTTTAACTAGAAACAAGACCTAAAATCTCTCTAGAGAATATACGACTGTGATTTAGCTAACTGACATCTGGATGCTTTACATAAATATAGCTGAAAGAACATTTTCCTGGCAGTTACAAGCCTGACTGATAAAGTAAGCAGTCTGAGCATTGAGGCTTCAGGTGGCTCATTACATCTCCATTGACAACTCAAATATTTTTCCTCTAAATCTCAAACCAGTTCCTACACCAACTCTTTGCGCAGTTGAGTTCTGTGACCAACTTGGGAGGGGAGGTCTTTGTCTTCTCTGGAAAAACACACCCAGAATACACACATTACACAATGGAGTTACAGACAATGGAGCGGTCAAGAATGCCTAATCTACATCCAGTCCAATTTAAATTTTAACAAAACTGTATTTTGCAAGATGGATTCTACAGTTCATCTTCTATTTCCTATTTTGCAATGAAAATTACAATCTATCAAACCAGGTATACAGAAATACAGGTTCATTTTATTTATATGTAGGCCAACAAAACCAGAGCAGTACAAGCAGCAAATTCAAAGCTCTATAGAAGTGTAAATCACTGGGAAAACCTTTTTAAAGTCTAAAACCTCTTTATGTTTTTATTGGAAGTTATTTGTCAGAGTGATCATCAGATGTTTTGAACACTTTCAGGTAGAAGGAACATTTTTTGAGCAAATTCTCTGCACTTGATAAATAAACCCAGTACAAACTTGTCCAAGCAATTCAATAAAAAAAAAAAAAAAGACATTTTCATTTCAACACCATAAGGTCTTAACAGGAAAAGAGCGGGGACACAATAAAGAAATACTCAGCATAAAAGATACCTAATGAAAAACTTAAAGACTTTAGAGTAGATATATAACAAGCAGCTCTAAAATTACAAAAGTGTGCACTGTTAAAATATAAAAAGTTTGAGCTTCTGATAAAAATACTAGGAGCTAGAAGTTGTGTGATGCAGATGGACTCTTTTTCTGAATAGATTCAAAAAACTTTAGCACATATAATTTCATTTTCTACATTAAAAATATAAGGGAAATAAAATAAATTAAACTTACCCTCTTGAACTGAAAAAAAAAAGCCAGTTAAACAAATTTTTAGAATCCCTAACAACTGCAGAACACACACTCCATTAAGCTGCTACACAGCTTTTATAAAATTAAGAGATACATTCGAAAGGCTTAATATGATAATCCATTAATATAATAGTGAATTGTGTCTCAATATCACTACAGGACAACTTTTAAAATGCAAACCAAAAAGAAGTTGCCCGATCCAATCTAATTTGTTAAATCCCATTTAGTCAAGTTTGCAAAGCACTTTTCTGCCAACATCAGCTGTTTCACTTGCCAGTTAGTAACAACATCTCCACTCCTGCAAGAAAAGGTGAAGCCACGGGCACCACTATGGCTCATAGACCTCTTACCACCTTCTGCAAAGATGTGCTTTCAGCAAAGGGTTTCTTAGATAGATTAAGGGTCTAACTGCTAGATGGAAGAAATCCTAATGAACTGGATATAAGTCAAAACCTGGAATCCCTTGTTATACTCAA
>WAAB01019015.1:4164-14597 GCA_013389865.1 Piaya cayana
TCTGCAGAATTCCTCCTTTTTTTTCTCTCCTTGGCAACCTGAAGCAGAGAGCACCTGCAGGATTATTGAGGCTTATATCCTCTATTTAGTTCTCTGCTATTTTGGGGCCCTGAAGTGCTGCTGTACCCTGAGCTTTCCTGCTTTTCTCCTCGAGCTATGCAACAGTTCCAGTTTCTGCAGAGTGAAATGCCTTAACATAAGGCAGTTAGGTTTGGAGCTTTTTTTTTTTGTACTAATAAAAGGGTTGCTGGTTGAAAATAAATGGTCTGTGATATCCAGGAAACCAGCCTAGATGATCTGAAGATCCCTGAAGCCTCAAAGTCTGTGAAGCGATGGAAGGTTAATCAAAGCAGTACATAAAAACACAATAAGGCCTATTCCTTTTAAAGGATTATGAACCACAGGATCCAAATATAAATTCTGTATAGCTTTTGTTCCCCCTTCCCCATTATGGGTAATGTCTATATAGGCAAATTTCCATTAAAGTTATCATCAGTCATTTGTATATGAATTCACTGGACTAAACCACTAGTGGCTAGTTTATCAGGTTAAGCCATCAATCTCTGTCTGCTCAATGGTTCTTCAAATGACATTGATATAAGGGAATTTACATAATAACAGGTAATCAGTGATATTAATAACAAGTTTACCCACGTTAGTGGATGCAATTGTTTAGAAAGATGTGCTGTTTGGGTGTTTGCCAGTGAGCAGGGAGATCACTGTGAGGCAACAACATCAAATAATTTTAGAAACTGAGATTTCTAATTAAATGTTAACTTTGTTTGCCTTGGGCTTGGAAAAGAGATAAGAAACCGCTTCATGCCGACAAACAAATATGCATGAAACACAACGGGACAATTAGATCCCTAACTTTGCTTCGCAATATGTGGAATTATTACTTTTCCACTTCATTTAAATAAGAATTATAATACTTAAATGAATATCTGTTTACACAGGTCTAGGGCATGCTCAAGGTTACGCTGATGAAAATGCAAATCAATCTTGATAGGGTGATCTGTCTGTTGTTTGGCAAGTGGGGGCAGATATTCACTACTGTATTTTCAGATGAGTGACCTGTGAATTATCTCTAAATCCCTTTGTTTCATGAGCACTACAAGTGATGTATGTGCATAAGCAATGCAAACAGCTTAGCTGAGAAGTCACTTCTCTGAAAGGTTTGCTCCCTCCGTGCTGATATTATCCTTGCACCTGAATCTCCTCATGTTATTTCTCCTTTATTATTGCAGTCCTGTCCTGATTATTTGAGGATATGGGACCTTGAAGACTTAATTACAGGGGTGCTTACTTTATGTCTACATGCTGAGATTTGTGTTTTCTTTACAGCAGAATTCAAAATTGGAAACTTTCTAGTACTTATAAGTGGTTGATCTTTTTGTTCATATTCTTGGCTATGTTTGGAGTAGATTTCAGAGAACTAAAGCTCACGGTGTCCAGGTGAAATTATGTAGGTGGCCTGCGAACATTCTGTGGTTTTTTTGTTAAGAAGTGTGATACAGCAATGGAAAAGAAAACAAGAACAAAAGTCAAACACTGAATAAAACCCCATCACTTTGTTCTTTTATTTATGTTGCTTTAGGCAGTCACTAATGCTTTTTCAGCTCAGTTTGATCCAAGAAACTGTTTCACTCATTTGGTTTGCACATTATAAAAGCTATACAGAAAATAGAATATGTAAGTGGAGGAAATTATTTTGCTTCCTATCATTCTCTGTGCTCATAGATGACCTATTTGGAGAGGAGTTTTGAAGCATGTGTATTTATGCAGAATGCTGGTAATTGGACTTAAGAAANCCCAGAGAGGTGGTTGATTCGCCTTCCCTGGAGGTGTTTAAGGGACGGGTGGACGAGGTGCTAAGGGACATGGTTTAGAGATTGATGGGAATGGTTGGACTCGATCCAGTGGGTCTCTTCCAACCTGGTTATTCTATGATTCTACAATTCTTCTGAGATCATTCATATTGTCCAAATCATTGCCGCTCAGTATTAGGACAAACTGTATTAGAAAGTACCTTTTCTAATATTTTCTCCAGGATTTGAAGAAAGGTTTTCTTCTAGTCACCACCAAGCACATACTGTTTATATGTTTTTATCTTGGGTTTTTTTCCCTCTCTCTTACCTTTGGGGTGACCAAGATATTGTAAGGCAGTGCTCTGAGGTGGATTACAGCACCTGTCTGAGGAGAAAAACAATCATTTTTTGTTTAGGAAACTACAGCATGAGCAGCCAGCATGAGCAGTGGAGTTTGAAAGAAATGTTCTTGCCACTCAGATTCATAGGTCTGCAGAATTCCTCCTTTTTTTTCTCTCCTTGGCAACCTGAAGCAGAGAGCACCTGCAGGATTATTGAGGCTTATATCCTCTATTTAGTTCTCTGCTATTTTGGGGCCCTGAAGTGCTGCTGTACCCTGAGCTTTCCTGCTTTTCTCCTCGAGCTATGCAACAGTTCCAGTTTCTGCAGAGTGAAATGCCTTAACATAAGGCAGTTAGGTTTGGAGCTTTTTTTTTTTGTACTAATAAAAGGGTTGCTGGTTGAAAATAAATGGTCTGTGATATCCAGGATATCAACCTAGATGATCTGAAGATCCCCGAAGCCTCAAAGTCTATGAAGCAATGGAAGGTTAATCAAAGTAGTACATAAAAACACAATAAGACCTATTCTTTTAAAAGGATTATGAACCACAGGATCCAAATATAAATTCTGTGTAGCTTTTGTTCCCCCTTCCCCATTATGGGTAATGTCTATATAGGCAAATTTCCATTAAAGTTATCATCAGTCATTTGTATATGAATTCACTGGACTAAACCACTAGTGGCTAGTTTATCAGGTTAAGCCATCAATCTCTGTCTGCTCAATGGTTCTTCAAATGACATTGATATAAGGGAATTTACATAATAACAGGTAATCAGTGATATTAATAACAAGTTTACCCACGTTAGTGGATGCAATTGTTTAGAAAGATGTGCTGTTTGGGTGTTTGCCAGTGAGCAGGGAGATCACTGTGAGGCAACAACATCAAATAATTTTAGAAACTGAGATTTCTAATTAAATGTTAACTTTGTTTGCCTTGGGCTTGGAAAAGAGATAAGAAACCGCTTCATGCCGACAAACAAATATGCATGAAACACAACGGGACAATTAGATCCCTAACTTTGCTTCGCAATATGTGGAATTATTACTTTTCCACTTCATTTAAATAAGAATTATAATACTTAAATGAATATCTGTTTACACAGGTCTAGGGCATGCTCAAGGTTACGCTGATGAAAATGCAAATCAATCTTGATAGGGTGGTCTGTCTGTTGTTTGGCAAGTGGGGGCAGATATTCACTACTGTATTTTCAGATGAGTGACCTGTAAATTATCTCTAAATCCCTTTGTTTCATGAGCACTACAAGTGATGTATGTGCATAAGCAATGCAAACAGCTTAGCTGAGAAGTCACTTCTCTGAAAGGTTTGCTCCCTCCGTGCTGATATTATCCTTGCACCTGAATCTCCTCATGTTATTTCTCCTTTATTATTGCAGTCCTGTCCTGATTATTTGAGGATATGGGACCTTGAAGACTTAATTACAGGGGTGCTTACTTTATGTCTACATGCTGAGATTTGTGTTTTCTTTACAGCAGAATTCAAAATTGGAAACTTTCTAGTACTTATAAGTGGTTGATCTTTTTGTTCATGTTCTTGGCTATGTTTGGAGTAGATTTCAGAGAACTAAAGCTCACGGTGTCCAGGTGAAATTATGTAAGTGGCCTGCGAACATTCTGTGGTTTTTTTGTTAAGAAGTGTGATACAGCAATGGAAAAGAAAACAAGAACAAAAGTCAAACACTGAATAAAACCCCATCACTTTGTTCTTTTATTTATGTTGCTTTAGGCAGTCACTAATGCTTTTTCAGCTCAGTTTGATCCAAGAAACTGTTTCACTCATTTGGTTTGCACATTATAAAAGCTATACAGAAAATAGAATATGTAAGTGGAGGAAATTATTTTGCTTCCTATCATTCTCTGTGCTCATAGATGACCTATTTGGAGAGGAGTTTTGAAGCATGTGTATTTATGCAGAATGCTGGTAATTGGACTTAAGAAAAAAGAATAATTTCTTTACATTTGTTTCCTATTTTTCTCTAGCCAAAGGTTATGGTATCAAACTGTGATGAAAAAAAGCATAAAAGACAGTGTAAGAGAAGTAGAATTTGATGTCACACAATATTCCAGAGAGATCCAGGTTGACAGAGCAGCCCATCCCATCTGTAAATTCAGTGAAGATGTAGAAATATGTGATTTTTTTCCAGATGAGTCTATAGAAACAGAGTGGAGGCTGAATTTTCAGAGTGTGTCCTGACTCACATTGATGGTGTCTGGAACCTCACAAAATATGTTTGCTGTTACCATTTTCTTTTTAAGATTTTTTTCAAACTGATATAATTCCCTTCTCCGCTTGTGTGTTCCTGACCATGCTCTCCATGGTAGCATTCGAACCATGTGAAAATGGCTTTTTCTGGGTAGAACTACATTGCAGCCTTTCCATGGAATTGCTTTTTCTGCACTGCTGTGCAAAGGTGGTGACAAGAATTTCTGGGCAATAAGAACATATATAGAAACATAGACTCATCGAATCACCAGGTTGGAAGAGACCCANAGAACAACCTCCCTGGACCTTCTGGTCATGCCAGCATTTGATACAAATGTTCCTTTTCCAAAATGTTCCAATAAGCCCAGTACTTTCTACCACAAACTCTGTATCCATGATGTTGCTAAGAGCAGAGAAGGTGAACCCTGAAAGGTCACTATGCAGTTAAAAAGCATTGTGAAACCCCTGTGTACTTCTGCGTTGCTTCTATGAGATATGGTTTCTTGATGTACCTGTTTAATTTGATGCATGGCAGAGGTTAAGGACGTACTTGTTTCAACAGACACTCCTTGCCAGTGATAAATAGGATGCACAAGTTCTCTGCATCCTATTATCAGATCTGTTTAGCCTGAGCAGACTATAAGGACTTGCACATTCTTGAACATGCCTGCCTATGTAAAACTAGAATATACAAGATAAGTAAAACAAATTCTACTGTTCTAAGATAAATTTGAACGAAAGATTAAAAGCAGATGAGCTGTTGTAAAATTAAGCTCAGACATAATCCATAACACAGATTGCATCTGTGTACTAACATACTCCATTTCTCATTTGAGTAAATTAGCCTTCATTTAGCTCTATGCTAGACTGCCAAACTGCTTCCAAGCAGTTTGGTTTGGTTTTTTTTTTCTCTACTTAATCCTGCAATTTAGACATCCCATTGAAATTAAATATGAGTGAAGACTTTAAAATTACAGAGCTGGGAAAGAAACTATAAGAGCATGGTCTTGTAGCATGGAGTGTGTTTCTTCTATTCCATCTATGAGTGAACAGACACAAGTGGAGAAATAAGAAAAAAAAGAGAAGGAGTAACATTCTGTGAGTTAATGAGAGAAAGAGAAAGCATAATTAGGAAAAAACAATCTGGAAGGCTCAGACCATATGCCAGAGATTATTTCTGAGTACTGGATGTAATAAGCAATATGTACAGGTGGTTTATTTCTTGTATTTGAACCTATATAACATTTGCAGATTAAAATTAAAAAGTAGTTGTCCTATAATCCTTTTGGCAAAACGTCTGGTTTGTGGTTGTACTGTAGATTGACCATGTAAGTGTTTGTTTGATGACAGATACCCACACAGCAGCCATGGTAAGCACGGGTCCCAGGCAGTCGGGTGGCTGGATCACAAAATTGGAGTGCTGTGAAGATCAAATAAGAGCCTACAGAGCATAGCGCCGAGACCAAAGAAAGGGAAAATCATGGAACTCGCTTGGACCATAGGCATGACAACAGTCCTCCGTAAGGAGACTCAGTCACAGCAGATTTCTACATGTCAAATTTTGGGCTTGGGATTTTTAAACAAATCTGTCTGATTCTACGAAGAATATGCTGCAGAGGCGAGAATGTGCAGTATAGATTAGAGTATGAACATGCAGGTATATAGGAAGAAAATATTTCTAAAATTAAAACCCCAGGAAAAAATGTGCTCTGTGGATGTTGTTGGAAATAATGTGATTTCGGTACAAGGGCATGAAATACTGAGAAGCACAGAGAGCATTCAGCTATGATGAGAGTTCACAACCCTAGGAGAGAGGAAAGCACAGGACTGGGAGTTTAGCTTACCGTGACATAGAATCAGTATGGAAAATAATGCTGAAATCATCCTCATTCCCCTATTTTCTTCTTTCAAATGCTCTTTAACATTTTCTTTTGTCACATTTCCTACAAGAAGTTAGACCACATGGCACCTATTTCCACGCTAACCAGAATTCTCTCATTGTCTTCTACACCCCAATCTTCTCCTGTCTCTCTGCTGACTCCAGATTGTTGCTTCTCCAACATAAATATTTTGCACCCTATTTTTCCAGTGTGTTTTTCATACATTTGATTCCTCTGTATCACAATATAAAACTATTACAGTGCCATTACTTTTGCTCCTTATAACATGGCATATTGCAAAGATTTTCTTCTGTAAAGAGTTTCGTAGGAGGCAGACATCAAAATGCTTTATTGTCAAAATATGACTGTTTCTTATATCTCTACTAATCTACAGATTTACATATGTTGTTATAATTAAACTGCTTTACCAACTCCTACTTTTACTGAAAAAGACTTTATAAAAAAATCTAATACCTATGATAACAATTAGATGGAAACAGGCTGCTTGTAGGTTTCTTTTACATTTTCTAATTAGCTCCAGGGGGTATTCACTTCTGAGTGACTGACAGAATACTTATCAAATCAGTTTAGAAAAAAAATCTAGTGATTATTCCCCTAACCATATCAATAGAGCAAACAAAAAGGCATAATCCAGTAAAGAACAGAGGAATTCACTGTTTTATAAAAAACTGAGTGTTGTTTCACTAAACAAACCTTTCCAAGGCAGCAATGTTGTATTCATATCTGAATTGAGCCTTGGAAGAACATTCACACGCTTTCTTGAACTTCATTTTAGACAACTTGTAATGAAGAAAAGCATTCAAATAATTGTAATTATCCTCTAGGAATACAAAAAGTCTTCATGTAACACAGTAAATTCTGTTAAGCTTTTAATACCTTCTGAATGTGTTGTTAGCAACATGATTTGAGGACTGAAAAGGAAGAAAGAAGTGAAAAGGCATCGTATTTTTACATTCCTCTATGAGCACTAGGTGTAACACAAAGCTTTTTCATAACATTGAAATTTTTTTTTTGTTTTGTCCTTCAGCCAGGAAAATATCATTAATAGTATATATTCCTATAGATGTGATGGGAATGCAAGTCATGACTGTTGTCACTTCAGTGCTTTTAACTTTACAATATCCCTAGCAACAAGGAGATACTGAGATGGTGGCATTTTGTTCTGCAGAATAGTGCTTCAAATTCATTAATTCTCAATCATTGAATCTGTTATTTACAAACACAGAACATTTCATAGAATCATAGAATCACAAGGTTGGAAGAGACCCATTGGATCATCGAGTCGAACCATTCCTATCAATCANATGTTCTCCAGACCACTTCACCAGCTTCATCGCTCTTTTCTGGTCACACTCCAGAGGAGATTTCAAGTTGAAAGGGGCCCCAGGAGGCCACCTAGTGTGCCTGCAGGGTCGCCTAGACATAGTCACCCAGAGACACGTCTATATGGCTTTTATATATCTCAAAGATGTAAGACTCCACTCCTCTCTGGGTAACCTGCACTGGTGCTTAGTCCAAATTTACATAGAAATTTTTGTAACGAATTTTGATACATGCACACACCTTTTGTATATGTAACAAATTCATACATAGGAGACCTATAGCAGATGGGAGATACTATTCAGGAGATCTCAAATTCTCAAAGGAAATTGGGACATAACATGGTCCAGTCTTGGACATTGACACCTACACAAATCACCTTCTTCCAGTTTTTGTCCAAGGAGAAGTAGTGATTTGTTCCCTTAACCTAAAGCCTGTAGCTCAGACGTCTGCACCTGAGGTAGTCACCACAAGTACCTATTTTAGTCAAAGTAAAGAAATCAGCATTTTTTTAATGTGCAAGCCATTTGATAGCTTTAGAAACAATTCAAAATATTTATTATTAGCACTTCACAATAACAATGTTTCCACTATGAATGCTCATTAAATCAAAGGTATCCCTAATAATTATATTGAATATATATGGAAAACTTACAAAAGCTTTCCTAAATGATATGAAAATTCTCTTAAATTTGATTGATTTGCTAGTATTTTCTTTTTGGAAAACATTACCACATCTTCTCACTGCCTCAATTAAAACATCTGTGATTTTGGTACCCTTGACTATAATAAGGGTCAATTAAAAGGAAAGAAAAAAGCAGTGTTTGCCTTCCTACAGTTACTGCCAAACAAGTATAAAGATCTTTCTTATGCCTCTTCTTTCCTCATCTTTAGCCATTCCTCATTGTCTTCTGATGTTTTGTTTTTCTTGGAGTTTCCTTCAGTATCTCTCTGCTGCTTATTATTCAATGATTCCTCTTGGTTCATCCCTCTTCCAACTCATTACACAGTGCTGGCTCCGCTCCACAGTCTCCAGATTCAATATAGCAGGATTATGTTATGTGTGGTACACGATACTCTCTGAACTTACATAGTGGGTACCAGGAAAATAGGTTATTTGATAGAGAAACCAGTGTAGGGGAAATTAAACCTTGATCAGATATTAAAATTGTACTCCTGAAAACTGGGGAAAACCTTCAACTGGAGTAAATGATCATAACTGCATTGTCTTCAATTTAATGATGTACCCTTGAGTAAACTGCTTATGGCATCCTGCTTTGGAAGCAAGTACGTTGTGGTGATTTGCTTGAGCCAATAGCCTGGGAACAGCTCTTTAGTGGTGGAGGGAATAAATTAGACAGGGAACAACTTCCCCTTTACCCTTACAGTGAGTAAAGCCTTTCTGCTTTGCAAATAGCATCTTTAATAACGTCAGGCACGCTAGGTTTGTATGAGTGGAATGGCACACATCACTCCAAGGGAATGAAAGGGAACATCAGGAGGCAGCCTAAATGGCAGTGTATTTACTTCAGCACTATTCATATATTCACACCAGCTGAGGATCTGGCTCCTGAAGCAACTTTTCAGTCCAAGAAAGCAAAGCACCTCATCACAGAGCAGTAAACTGCTCACAGTTGGTGCCATTCAAGATGCAGTGTGCAAAAGCCGTACTTTGGAAATACTGGAATAAAATGAAAGGACTGTGGCTTTTTGTCCAGTTCACTCTGACTGTCACAGAAACTCTTCTCAGGTTCATGTGAATCACCAAAACACTTCAAGATTTACTGCCAATCCATAAACTACTGAGGAAGCAAAAACCTGAACAGTTACCGATGTTTATACTTGAAAATTAATAACTCTTCTGTTAACATTTATATCATGCCATAAAAATTGGAGAGAGTGGTTTGTGGATATGAGATTTTCTTGTTTTCATAATTCACAAAACTCCCTTTCTCAAGCAGGCGAAACACCCACTCAAGTAAACGTATAAATCCAAAAGAGGCAGATCCCGCTAAGATGGATTTAGTTCAACAGTGCAGAAAATATGCTTTGTTACAGAAAAATCGTTCTCTAGCAAGGTATATGAACAAGTAAAGTAATGATATTGGATTTTCATGTATTTCTTTATCAAGACCTGATTTAATTTACAAGCTAAGGCCAGAAAATGCTTACAGAAGTAACATCGTTTAATTACACCCCATTCAAATTATGCTGTTTATTATTTTTCAGGATAAATGAATTTCTTTTGCCTCGTTTCCTGTACAAGCTTCAGCATCACAGCCTAATTCATGCTACTAGGCGGCTTTGAGACAGGTTAGTTTTGGAAAGATAGGACTGAATAGTGGGTGACTACCCAGCAGTATTGCCTAGCAGCAATACAGCTGCCTTCAAAAGCAGCTCTATTTAATTAATAGCCTACATCTACAATACCTCTGCATGCTATGTATATGCGGAAGAGGAAAGTATGCAGAATAGACAGGAATTCTGGCTGCGGTTGTTCTTTCATAGCAGGCCAGCACAGCAGCAGTCGGCAAAGAGCTGCAGTATGTGCTGCTGTGACCTGTGCCAGACAACATTTCTGAACTGCAGAAAGCCACTAAGGCAGGTGACCCAGTGCTTGTAGTGGACCAGTGTTGGGTAACACGGAGAAACCTGCATTAGCCTGCATCCCCTTGCCTTCTTGGACACCTGTGTAGAAGAATTTGCACTTGATTTCTACCTGTTTCCTTGGTAAACAGTCCCATCTGCCTCTTTGTACTTTAGGAAAATGAAAAGATTAATGGCTTAAAAGATTCTGGAGAAACACAGAGAAAGACAAAGGCAGAGAGCCCATATAAAGAA
>WAAB01019017.1:0-16471 GCA_013389865.1 Piaya cayana
TGATTCTATGATTCTGTGTCCAAATCCCCCCAGTTCTAGGCAATTTGCTTTGCAGCTGAAGCGACGTGACTGTTCAATGCGTTCAGGAAGCTGGAAACTGCTTCCCTTTGACAACAGAACGTGTGTCATTCTTGATTTTGGTCTCAAGACAGTAATCTTCTCAACTCTATAGCTTCACTTTTTACAAATGTGATAGTGAAAGAGTAGGGAATTTCTTCACTGGGTGCTCATCCTCCTGTTCAGATGGTTTGAACCACTGGTCCCTTACACCAAGGACTGAGCGGAACTGGTGTGATGTAATTCACAGCCATCAGATATTTCTATATACAGCCCGGAGACGCATCTGTTACTGTAAGGGGTTGAGTGCAGGCAAGCCGCACAGTTAATTACCTGGTAAGTAATGAAGTTGTATTCTGAGATGATCATCTTCAATGCTACCTGCGACGATTGTGCCTCTGTTAAACCAGCGCTGCATTTAGTTCTAAGTTCTGCAGGACCTGATCTGTAGCGATTCTAAACGTGGGTGTCATTGACTTAAAGTAAGTATTGTAAAAACCCCTGTGATTAACGTGGGCTTTGCTCTGCAGGACTGTCGCGATATTCTGAACTCGGATCTGAATGTGACATAATCGAATCGTTCCCTTTGTAATCTCTGGGTGGGGATGTGAGGATAAAGGATGGATTCCTGATATTGGTAAAGTCTCTGCCTGGAGGTGGAAAAGGAGAGCAAGATGTGGGAAAGACGAGTCAGGGACAAAAACACCTTGAGGCGATGAAAATGAGAGTCCTTTGGGCTTTTAGTGTGAGGCAGAGCTAGAGGCTTTCTTTTTGTTATTATCATATCTGTCTTATGCCAAGATTGGTTTCTATTAAACATGGTTGGTTTTTTTTTAACAGCTTTTCTAATGTGAATGAGTCATGGAAATAAGTAGGAAAGTTGACTGTTTGACAATTTGACTTGCATTAAATGAGTCTTATTTTAACTCGATATCTCAAATGTTTTGTAGCTTAGCCAATTTTTTTTTTCCTGTATGTTTTAAGTTGACTGTATTCCCTTTTCAACTCCAAAGAGTATTTTTATTGCTGGTTTTGCTCAGCGGTATGAGGCTCCCATGGTAACTAACGCGTCTGAAATTGTGCTCTTCTGATCCATCATCTTCTTGCTTGTGGTGGCAGCTAAAACGACTTCTGAGCTTTGCTTTGCCCTGATGAGCTCTGAGGGTCTTGTGGTGCCTGCTGCTGATGGCCCGGGCAGGTTGGGCTCTGGTGATGGAATCACCGAGGCTCCTCAGTTGTTGGGGCACCTTGGTGGTGGCGTTTGGGGTCTGCATGCTGCGCTTTCCTCCTCCATGCACGCGTGTTTAATTTTCTTTTGCTTTGCATTTACTGTGTTTCCTGTCTTTAATTGCTTACGGCTTGTTTCTCTGGGACGTGGTGGGCCCTGTAGTTGAACGAATGCTGAGGTTCAGCACGTGATAGGGGGCTGGCCTGAAACTACAAGCAGTTACACATTCCGTGTTTCCTCTCGTTTATCTGAAGTCATTGACACGTATTCACAAGTCTCTTCCCATAGCACTTTTCCCTGGGGAAAAAGAACCGACAGCAGCCCGGGCAGCGACGTTGCTGGCTCACCTGGCACACGCGATTTGAAATTGCCTCAAAAAGAATTTCAATATTTAAACTGAGGCACAGCGTGTGACTCGGGAAGTCAGTCTGAAATCTTCACAGCTCTTCCCTTGCGCCAGGCTGAGTAAGGGCTGTTTTAAACAGCGCCCAAGAAAAGCCAATTGAAATGTGCTAATTGTGGTTAGTGTAGCAGCCTCGGCTAATCCTCTTCACCAGTGGCTGCACCGATTTCATTTTTAAGCGTCGACAATTAAGAGTCGGCAATTCCGCAGCTAAGCTAAATCCAGCTCAGTATGCTGGATTTGCTCTTGGGTTCCCAGTCTTAAACTGGGGAACTCGCCAAGCAACCTGAGAAGTGAGAAATTAGTTCAGTTGTTCCAACAAAGTCCTATTTCCAGGGGTTTTTAATTAATTTCATCTGTAAAACTTTAGCGTTTGCATCAAAAGAGAGAAGATTTGAGCAAAGCAGTGGTGGTTTCCTTTATATCCATTTCGCCAACGTCACAGGAGCGTTGAGGCTTTTTCAGAAAACAGGAGACAGGTTTTGGAGCTCTAATAGTGCTGGGATTACAAGATAGTCTAACAAGGAATTGTGACTCTGCCTTAAAACATCAGGAAGGCATTGATCCTGCAAAAAACTGGTATCAAAAGGAGAATCTGTAACTAGTTTGATAGATTTTTAAGGGAAAATATAAACATTACAGACAGGCTGAAACCACTGGTAAGTTTGAAGGGCAGCAGGGAGGATAATGCAGAGAAGGGAGACAGACTGTTCCTTTATTGGCATTTAAAAGATACCTTGTTGTCTCCTTTAATGCCTTGAGGGTTAGACTTCCATCTAGAGCTTTTCCCTCAAGCTTCTGTTTTGTTACTTAGGCCGAGTTTTTGTGCCTTTTAAAGGGGACAGTTCAGGTCAGTCTGTGGCCCAGTGGAAGCTCCCTTCTAGGCAAAACTCTTTGCATCTGCAGTGTTATGTCCTGAGAGCTTTCTGCCCAGATTTTGGATCTGAGCCCGCATTCCGTGCTCTTCTGCTGGACAGAAGGAAGATCTGGGTGCAGGGCCTCATCCCCAGGAGCTGGTGGGAGGAGAGCGCTCTGCTGGCTGCAGCGCCCGAGAAAGGGGCTCCCCGCGTCAGGTGAGGGGCCTTGCAGGCGGCTGCTGGTCACCAGCAGCACCCAGTCACTTTCTTTCCAAGTTTTAGGAGTGGCTGAGTTTCCTTGGAGGGTGGCCACAAGGCCTGGACGTTTTAATATTGGTGCCTACACTTTCCAGCTTTCTGCTTTACCTCATCTGTCACTAACACAGCCTAATCCTGCAACTGCTGCTACTTCGCTGTGGGGCCTGGAGGGCGAAGCGAGCACGGGAACTGATCTGGGCCTGTGGGGCAGAAGCCTCTGCTCCTGCTCCACTGTAGTTACGGATGCAGGGGCCAGTTTGATGCATGCAGCGTATTTGAGACAAGCTGTTCCATCTGTCTGATGAAGACAGAGCTGTTACAAGGGAGCACGGAATCATAAACAAGAGGAACGAATACAGTTTGCTTAAAATAGCTTTCCAGTCAGGTCTGGGCAGTTGTTAACTTTCAACGTTAATAGGCTGATGTGTTGCGCTTTTTTCATTTTGATTTGTCCCGGCATTTTCCTTTATGGTCCATCATTAGATATTGATCAGTTGAAGCTCATTTTGAGACTCGTTGGAACCCCAGGGCCTGAGCTTTTGAAGAAAATCTCCTCAGAGTCTGTGAGTTCACACTTTGATTGTAATCTCTGCCCTTTCAGAAGTCCCAAGTCTGTGTGTTGCCCTCCCGTAGCCTGCCTGTAGTGTTATTTTCTGTTATTTTGCCTCTTTTGTCATTATTTGCTCTTGGATGGCTTTGAGTTCATATGCTGTGTGTATCTGATCTTCGTTCCTTTTACCTCTGCCTGCGATATAATTTCTTCCTTCCACGTTCCCATTTTACTGCTTTGACTTGTCTTTCAGTTGGTGGGTTTCTGCTTTGATGCATTGTGTGATCAGATGCTGCTGGGGAAGGATTTTTCACAGCCGAGAGCTTGAGGCTCATCGCAATTATTATTATTCCTCCAGATTGCCTCCCAAGGATCTTTCTGAACAGGAGTGACTGTGTTAGGCTCAGAACGCACAGTACCTTCTGTACCAGGATTAATAGCTGAAACAGAACCACCACCTGCACTATTTTTATAGCATAAAATCCAAGATGCTTTTAGGTCCTTTTCTGTGGCAGCTGTTTCCAGGGCACACGGTGCATTGTCTGCTGGGGGTGTAACCGTGTCGTGCGTTTCAGGGGTGTTGATGCAAGGGGCCCTTTATAAAGGTAATGGCAAAAAGCCTTCTGCAGCCTCTTTTTTAAAGGGCAGCCTCTATTTTCAGCCATAATGCTGTTTCTATCATAAACTTCTGCGAAGGCAGCATCAAATGGCATTTCATCCTCCCTGTTTCAGAAGGAGAGGTGCATAAACGTTAGAGAAGATATATCATAACAGCACAGACTGAGAGGTTAATGCGTAGCGAGCAAGGAACTTGCGTAGAGGTAACTAGCAGCGTAGTTTAGCGACTCGCTGCTGTTCCTGGTACGTAAGAGAGGATGAGCGCAGTGGAGAGTGATAAGATGATTTTGTACCGCAGCTTAAGTTCTTTTCCCCGTAACAGTGACGGTAAACGCAAGGTTGGCCTTTGTCTTACATTTGATGTAGACGCGCAACGTGAGTTGGAATCAGTCGGTCACCTTGCTGAATAGCCCACTGATGTAAAAAAACCCCTGGGAAGTTCTGTCTTTGGAAAGGCTGGAACGGAAAAACGTGGCCCTGCGAGCGGCTCTGAAGGGCAGCCTGGGATTTGAGGTGCAGGGGATTAGCGAGAGAGATAAGCTCGAAGGCTGACTAGGCTGAGTGAAAGATTTGTGTGCATACAGAAGATTGAAGTGGGTCGTCTTTCTTTTATTTTGTATTGCACAATAAAAGGAATAATTGCTCTTGGCCAGGTCCATCAAGAGTCTATTAAAAGAAAAATGCAGTAAGGTACTGCCTCTACCTTTTTCTCCCTGGGATGGAGGTAGCAAAGCTCAGCAGTGTTGGAGGACCTGTAGTGTAGGGCTGTAATGAATTCTGTTGTTCTGCTGCACCACTTCACTTGCTCTCACTTTCTCTGTCACTGACACCAGCTAACTCTGCCTTATGCAACGCGAATGTTTGCTAATTCTGCCTTTATTGCCTTCTGTCACCTCGCCCACGGATCAAAGTGCGTTCGAAGCTGTTCAGGAGGAGGAGGTGTCAGTTGTGAGCTGATTTCACTTTGCACCACAAGGAACTCGAGTACTTTCTGTGCAGCAAGAAAAAAGCCGGTACCCAACGCTGAGGATGCCAGTTTGGTTCCCATGTCAATTTTTGTTTAGTGGTTGGACTGGATGATCTTAGAGGTCTTTTCCAACCATAAGAATTCCACGATCCCGTGATTTTTCCTGAGGTTGCGTGTAGCTGCAGCAGCCTTGGAAAAATTCTTGGAGCAGCTTAAGCCAAAGGAAACGTTTACTCTAGTGGCTTCAAATTGTCAGTAGATGTGAATGCAACCTTATTGTAGTGTAACACCACTCACAGTGGACAGAAACGCTTTCTGTACTGACACTAACCCACTGATCCGTAATTCTCCGCGGTTTGAGTGTTCACTGATGCATTCGCTGAACTCACGAGCGTTGGGAAAGATTAGCGGGCCCTGCCTGGATGGCTTTTTCCTTGCGGTTTGCAGAAGAGACACTTTGTATGTGGCCGTGTTCTGTTTAAAATGGTTGTGTCGCACTGTTTTTAACAAAGCCCTTGACGAGGCCCTTAAGATATTAACCAGCTTCAGCAGATCATGCGTCTGACAGGAACGCCCCCAGCCTATCTCATTAACAGGATGCCCAGCCACGAGGTGAGACGGAGCAGAAGGGGGGTTGCAGGGCCAGGGCTTCATGCACAGCGGTCGCTGCTTTGAGAAATTAAATGCTCGCATGTGGCATGGGGTGGGCAATTCACTACCTGCTCCTCGGTGAGGCTTTTTGTACTAAATGAAGATTTGAGATGTGGACGGTTGTCCTTAACCACAGGCTAATGAGGTGCCTGAGGGCCTGGACGTGAGCTGGCTGTGCACTGCGTGCCGTGTTGTGTGGCTTCCCGACAGACACCGTACTGCACGCAGCCTTCCCAGGACTCCCGAGGCAGCCGGCTCTTTGCTTGTCAGTCTTGCATGAACCCCAAGCAGTGTCAGGTCTTCCTCTGCTGTCCCGAGTGGCCTTTAGTTGGGAAGGGATAACGCTGAGGGGCTTAGTAAGTATCAGAATAAGTAAAGTGAAGGCTAGGTGAGGAGACAGACCGTAATAACCGGTGCTGCAGGATGATTGAGATGCTTTCTGTCTTGGTGGCTGGATTTTATTATTATTCTTCAACAGAGCATTTGTTTCCACAGGCAAGAAACTACATTCAGTCTTTGTCTTACATGCCGAAAATGAACTTTGAAAATGTGTTTATTGGTGCCAACCCGCTCGGTAAGGCTTGCTGTTAAACGTTGGGCTCTTCCAGAAGCTGAGACTAGCATGTCCTGGGACACCAGCGCTTCCCAGAGTTTTCTTTGGCTGCAGAGTAGTTCAGAACAGAGCTATGTGCCATTTCCAGAGTTCACAGAGTATGTGGGGAGATGGTGTAAGAGAAAGAAATCGGGGGTGATGGGTGGGCCCTGCGAAACTGCAGATTCCCGATATACACGGGGCTTTTAGGAGCTTGTGTTTTGGATACAGCGTCACTCAGCTTGCTGTGTAAAACCCTTTCTTCTCTGTGTTGGTGCCGTTGCAGCCGTGGACTTGCTAGAGAAGATGTTGGTGCTGGATACAGACAAGCGGATTACGGCGGCAGAGGCGCTGGCTCACGCCTACTTCGCTCAGTATCATGACCCAGACGATGAACCCGTGGCAGACCCTTACGATCAGTCTTTTGAAAGCAGAGAACTTGAGATCGAAGAATGGAAAAGTGAGTTGGGGGGAACGGAGTGTGCTCACCCACTCCACTACCTGCGGGGTCTGTTGAGTGAGCTGTGTTCACTAGGCCATGATAGTTAGGAGGCTAAACACCTTGGGCGTCCTTTTAGTGAGTGAATCTATCACATGCCGTGCGCATAATTAGCACAGTCCCTGGTAATTGCCTGGGGAAGGGGAGGCTGAGGGGNGATTCTAACTAATTATTGCTATGATTGTACTAACATACAGGCAACTTTAGTTGCTGATTTCTTTGTTTTCAAACTCGCATCTCAATGCTTTGATAGTATCTGTTACCATTTTGCGTTTGCCTCTGAATGGTGTAACTATTCTTTTCATTTTCTTCTTAATGAAACCATAATCTTCATTTCAAGTTGTGTTAGAAGCTTTAAGATTGCAGGTTTTCTTGCATGAGGGATGTCTTTAGTACTGCCTGTAAAATTTCTGTGATGCTTTTCCCACCAGGCCTGACTTATGATGAAGTCATCAGCTTTGTGCCACCGCCGCTTGACCAAGAGGAGATGGAGTCCTGAGGAGCTGCTCTCTCCTGTTCGTCCCACGTCACTGTGAGGGGAAGGCCTTTCTACAGGGACTCTCCAGTTATCGTTCAAGTGCCTCGTCACGACAATATTCTCCTTGGTGGAGGGGTTCTGTGTGTGTGGAATCGGGGAGGGAGGGGGGAGGGAAGGAAGCTGCGTCCGTGTAAACATGCTGCATGCTCTCTTGTGTTCTGTGTATGACCTGGGGCAGCCTCTGAAGACCCGTTCCGACTGCTCCCTCGTCCTTCCCCAGTAACAGTGCTCGGCCACTTTGTGCTGCTGGGGCACCTGGGGGAGTCGACCTTCAAAGTTTGGCTACAATCATTGCCATTTATCAATCCTTCTACAGTTAAGTAACCTCAAAATTAATGGAAGTTGGTTTCTAGGCTTAGAGTCCTCTTGTTTTCTTCCGGACGGAAGGTGGGGTTGAGGGACGTCCTTGTTCAGTGCCAGGTGGCCGATGTACATCCAGATCTTCCTGGTGCAGCAGAAGGTGGTACAGACCTTCTAATGTCAGATTCTGGGAACACGGAAAGGTTTTGTTTGGAACTGTAAATATGTTTGTGCCTTAAACTGAATGGGGAGAGAGAGGGGAAAGGAAGTCTGGAATAGAAATCTCTGACCCCCTGTTTTTCAGGGTGAAAGGCTCCCAGATAACCAGGCATGAACTCGATGTAACCAGGAAATCACTTTCCGAGGCAGCAGCCTCTCCCCCTGGCTTGGATATTCCTGTATTTTTCCCTCTTTCCCCTCTTGCTCTGAGGCTTCCCAGCATTAGCTGCCAGGGGACAGAGGCTGGAGAGGATTCTTACCAGCCGCTCATCTGCATATGCTGTTCCTCGGAAGGAGGTGTTGCATGTCGTAGCTGTATGTGCATGTGATGCTGCTCGATCCGTGTTATGTTTTTAGAGGTGGCACTGGAGCAGTTAAATCATCGCTGAACTCTTACACCTCAGCCAGTGCTGCGAAACCACAGCCGAATCCTTCCTGCTGTGCTGCTCATCGTGACACACGTGTCGTCCTACGGGCTTCGACGAGCAGCCGCTAGGATACACAGCAGAGAAACATGCACCTTGTCTTTGTTCCGACCTTCTGGTTTCAGGGAAGGAGAGCTTGGGACAGAGGGTTCCTTGCTAGATCGATTGTAAAAGACATTCTTCAGAGAAACAACCGTGGCATCTTGTGCAGGAGCTAAGTTATTTCCTGAAAAGAGATTTTATTTTAGAAGTATTGGAATCCAAAGCAGAGAAGTAAGCATGCACCAACCACAATCTCCCTTTCACTGTCTATATCTATAAATACAAATATTTATATATGTTAAAAACCGAACATTTACTAGAGGTTTTGTACCCTCTCAGATAAGAGCTGCTTGGCTGTTTGTGAGCAGGTTGATCTCTGCCTGAGAAAATGCTCAAAGGAAGCACGTTAGGATACCAACATGTTCAGGTTTTTGCTGTTGTACCGGACTCTGCGTGAGCAACACGCCCAGAGTCAGAGCCGGGCGGGCAGGAGGCTTCTCAGCCTCTTTGCGCTTGGCCTGTACCAGGGAGCTCGGGGGCCCGGTCGCAGAGTTTTAGAGGTTTATTTGTTGCAGGCATCCTGTGTGGACCCTGTACCTATCTGTGAGGAGAAAGACTTTGCAGTATTTTGTATTCTTGTTACCTAGCGGGCAGGGAGGAGCTGCTTGTGGAGTTTTACCCTGTTTGGAGAGGCAGCGCAAAGGGACGGGACATGGATGACAAAGCCATTCTTTCTTCCTGGGCGACTTTCCAGTGATCTCTTCAAATCAAACACTTAAAGTCTGGAGGGAGGTGAGGAAAGCGGTGACGTCACGCTCTGTGATAAAACCCTCCTCAGCCCAATGAAATCGAGACAGAAACCCTCCCTTTTCTGCTGGACCCGCAGTCCAGGGATCGAAAGGAAAAATGTAGATATTCTATGTAAACCTACAGCGAGATTATTTTTATCAGCCCTTTTCTGTGTAGATGCTCAGTGTGATTTCCATGCGGAAATATTGCTAAAGATTTTATAAAACTATAGACGTCGTGTGTGTGTGCGTGCNAAAATTGTGTTAGGAGCTTTAAGTTTGCAGGTTTTCTTGCATGGGGGATGTCTTTAGTACCGCCTGTTAAATTTCTGTGATGCTTTTTCCCACCAGGCCTGACTTACGATGAAGTCATCAGCTTTGTGCCACCGCCGCTTGACCAAGAGGAGATGGAGTCCTGAGGAGCTGCTCTCTCCTGTTCGTCCCACGTCACTGTGAGGGGAAGGCCTTTCTACAGGGACTCTCCAGTTATCGTTCAAGTGCCTCGTCACGACAATATTCTCCTTGGTGGAGGGGTTCTGTGTGTGTGGAATCGGGGAGGGAGGGGGGAGGGAAGGAAGCTGCGTCCGTGTAAACATGCTGCATGCTCTCTTGTGTTCTGTGTATGACCTGGGGCAGCCTCTGAAGACCCGTTCCGACTGCTCCCTCGTCCTTCCCCAGTAACAGTGCTCGGCCACTTTGTGCTGCTGGGGCACCTGGGGGAGTCGACCTTCAAAGTTTGGCTACAATCATTGCCATTTATCAATCCTTCTACAGTTAAGTAACCTCAAAATTAATGGAAGTTGGTTTCTAGGCTTAGAGTCCTCTTGTTTTCTTCCGGACGGAAGGTGGGGTTGAGGGACGTCCTTGTTCAGTGCCAGGTGGCCGATGTACATCCAGATCTTCCTGGTGCAGCAGAAGGTGGTACAGACCTTCTAATGTCAGATTCTGGGAACACGGAAAGGTTTTGTTTGGAACTGTAAATATGTTTGTGCCTTAAACTGAATGGGGAGAGAGAGGGGAAAGGAAGTCTGGAATAGAAATCTCTGACCCCCTGTTTTTCAGGGTGAAAGGCTCCCAGATAACCAGGCATGAACTCGATGTAACCAGGAAATCACTTTCCGAGGCAGCAGCCTCTCCCCCTGGCTTGGATATTCCTGTATTTTTCCCTCTTTCCCCTCTTGCTCTGAGGCTTCCCAGCATTAGCTGCCAGGGGACAGAGGCTGGAGAGGATTCTTACCAGCCGCTCATCTGCATATGCTGTTCCTCGGAAGGAGGTGTTGCATGTCGTAGCTGTATGTGCATGTGATGCTGCTCGATCCGTGTTATGTTTTTAGAGGTGGCACTGGAGCAGTCAAATCATCGCTGAACTCTCAGACCTCAGCCAGTGCTGCGAAACCACAGCCGAATCCTTCCTGCTGTGCTGCTCATCGCGACACACGTGCCGTCCTACGGGCTTCGACGAGCAGCCGCTAGGATACACAGCAGAGAAACATGCACCTTGTCTTTGTTCCGACCTTCTGGTTTCAGGGAAGGAGAGCTTGGGACAGAGGGTTCCTTGCTAGATCGATTGTAAAAGACATTCTTCAGAGAAACAACCGTGGCATCTTGTGCAGGAGCTAAGTTATTTCCTGAAAAGAGATTTTATTTTAGAAGTATTGGAATCCAAAGCAGAGAAGTAAGCATGCACCAACCACAATCTCCCTTTCACTGTCTATATCTATAAATACAAATATTTATATATGTTAAAAACCGAACATTTACTAGAGGTTTTGTACCCTCTCAGATAAGAGCTGCTTGGCTGTTTGTGAGCAGGTTGATCTCTGCCTGAGAAAATGCTCAAAGGAAGCACGTTAGGATACCAACATGTTCAGGTTTTTGCTGTTGTACCGGACTCTGCGTGAGCAACACGCCCAGAGTCAGAGCCGGGCGGGCAGGAGGCTTCTCAGCCTCTTTGCACTTGGCCTGTACCAGGGAGCTCGGGGGCCCGGTCGCAGAGTTTTAGAGGTTTATTTGTTGCAGGCATCCTGTGTGGACCCTGTACCTATCTGTGAGGAGAAAGACTTTGCAGTATTTTGTATTCTTGTTACCTAGCGGGCAGGGAGGAGCTGCTTGTGGAGTTTTACCCTGTTTGGAGAGGCAGCGCAAAGGGACGGGACATGGATGACAAAGCCATTCTTTCTTCCTGGGCGACTTTCCAGTGATCTCTTCAAATCAAACACTTAAAGTCTGGAGGGAGGTGAGGAAAGCGGTGACGTCACGCTCTGTGATAAAACCCTCCTCAGCCCAATGAAATCGAGACAGAAACCCTCCCTTTTCTGCTGGACCCGCAGTCCAGGGATCGAAAGGAAAAATGTAGATATTCTATGTAAACCTACAGCGAGATTATTTTTATCAGCCCTTTTCTGTGTAGATGCTCAGTGTGATTTCCATGCGGAAATATTGCTAAAGATTTTATAAAACTATAGACGTCGTGTGTGTGTGCGTGCGTGTGTGTGTGTCTGTGCGTGTGAGCGGGATGGTTCGTTCCGAGTCCGTTCCCTGCCAGGGCTCGTTCAGCACATGCTCCCTGCTGTTCAGGGCCCAGGGATGGGCCAGGAGGACACTCCTCGGAGACATTGCCTGCCGTTTCTATCCATGACTTTTGCTGTAATTGGTTATGCCAGATGCGATGTCAAGATACCACTGGTTTAAAATAAAGCCTATTTTTCAGATCTACCGCGCTGATGGTCCTTCCAAACCTCGTGCGCTGCAGGCTTGGTGTGAGCCTGGTGTGAAGTTCCCCCACGTGCTGCGTGGGGTCCGGTCTGTGGTTGTTGGGGTGGGCAGCCCAAGGCTCATTGGTCTGTGACTCTGGGCTTGTGTCCGTACTTGTCCCAGGTGACTCCTTTGCTACAAGAAGGCCCCTCAGCACAAGAAGGATGTTGAGGCTCTGGAGCGAGTCCAGAGAAGAGCAATGAAGCTGGTGAAGGGGCTGGAGAAGAGGAGGAGCGGCTGAGAGAGCTGGGGGTGTTTATCCTGGAGAAGAGGCTGAGGGGAGACCTCATTGCTCTCTGCAACTGCCTGAGAGGAGGTTGTGGAGAGGAGGGAGCTGGGCTCTTCTCCCAAGGGACAGGGAAGGGCGAGAGGGAATGGCCTCAAGCTCCACCAGGGGAGGTTCAGCCTGGACATTAGGAAAAAAATATTCACAGAAAGGGTTGTTGGGCACTGTCAGAGGCTGCCCAGGGAGGGGGTTGAGTCCCCTTCCCTGGAGGGGTTTAAGGGACGGGTGGACGAGGTGCTGAGGGACATGGTTTAGTGATTGATAGGAATGGTTGGACTTGATGATCCAGTGGGTCTTTTCCAACCTGGTGATTCTCTGATTCTATGAAAACAAGCTCAGAGTTGGCTCTGAGTGCTGGACACAAAGGAAATACGTTTATTTTCTGTTTGGTGTATGGTAGTTACCTCTTCTGTGCAATAGACCCGTGTTGTCCTCGCCTACCAGGGCCCCTTCCCCAACAGAACTGGTTGGTGTTCACTTGCTGTTAAACAGTGATTTTCATTTTTACTTGTTCTGCTCCCATCTTGGCGGAGATAGCTGTGGGGAGGAGGAGCATCGCGGTTCTCCACAACAGGTATTTCCTTTATTTTTGACTTGTGAATTAGCACCGTTCACTTGGAAGGTTGATTGACCAAAGCCATGTTCTCCATGCTTACAAAACTTTCAATACTGGAAGTTCCCAGGCCCCGATAAACCTGGCTGCCCGAGTTGGGAAGCGGATCCCTGTGCTCTTGCTATCCTGTGTTGCAGGGCTGTGCGGCAGCTGATTTAGGTGCCAAGTGGAGTGTGTGGAGGTTTTCTCAGCTGCGTGGAAGCCGCCTCCCTGAATCCCAGAACCCCCAATCCAGGATGTGCTCAGGTATAACAAACCCTGGTTAGCTCAACACCCCTAAACTTGATGAGAATTGAACTTGGGGGCAAGAAAAACCAACCACACCAACACAATCAAGTTGTGTAACCCGAGGTTTCCTATTCCCCGTGGGTCAGTCACTGGAATCGTGGCATCTTTCTCCAGCCAGGCGTGCCCTGGATATTTACAGCTCCTTAATTGCGCACTGCTGACCCGCGTCTGCACGCGGGGTTGAGCAAGAGCTGTGTTCATGGAATGACGAGTGAGTTACAGGTCGGCTTCTACACGGGAGCGTTTGCTGTAGCACCTCTTGCTCACCAGGATATTTATAGAAGCTGGCCAATCCCGGCTTTATTTCCTGACGGGGCTGTTCCTGCAGCCGGGGCTCACTTAGAGAGGTGATCGTGTGTGTGTGTGTGAGGTTAAACCATTCCAGCCCTTTCTCCCGTCTGTCTTAGAGCAGCAGCCCTTGCTGTGGCTCTTTGAAAAGGGTGAGGGCCAGTGCTGTGATGTGTTGTGGCAGTTGCCTCGAAGCAGGCACGAGGAATCTTCCCCAAACCCTGGAACGTGCTTTTTCCAATCGTTCCCAGTTATCGGGGAGCCTGGCTGTAATCCTGCCTGGGTTAGGGGCACCTTTGGGGATAGAATAAATTCATTAAGACTGGAAAAGTCCTCTAAGCTCATCCAGCACTGCCCTGCCTGCTAAACCAAGTCACCAAGCACGGTTTTTGAACTTCTCCAGGGATGGAGGCTCCCCCGCTGCCCTGGGCAGCCTCTCTCGCCTTCCCTGGAGGTATTTAAGGTGCGGGTGGACGAGGTGCTGAGGAACATGGTTTAGAGATTGATGAGAATGGTTGGACTCAATGATCCAGTGGGTCTCTTCCAACCTGGTGTTTCTATGAGACTATGCCAGGGCTTCACCACGCTGTCAGCAAAGAAATGATTCTGAATATCCAATGTAAACCTCCCCTGGCACAACCTGAGGCTCTGGGCAGGCTTGAGGGCTGTGGGGCTGGCTGGGTAAGATGCAGCTTAGTCACTTCCTTTGGAAAGCGGCTGAGATGCACCAGGCTCTGGTGTGGGAGCCCCACCGGGAGCCTCCTCGAGCTGGAGCAAATTGTTGGAAGTGCTCTCTGCTCACCAGGAACGGACTTCTCACCACCTGGGTTTGGGCTGGCACTGGCTGGCACAGCAGGGAACCACTCGAGAAAGATCTGCGAAGGAGGTTAGATGGGCTGTGGGATATTAAACTGGACCGAGCAAAACCTGGGGTGTGAGCAGCCCTTGGGATGATTGGTCTCGCAGCTCCTCCTCGCCGCAGTCGCCTGGATGAACGTGGAGAACCTCAACCTGCTCTGCTGGGGAGAAATCTCCATTGCTTCCTTGTCCTTCCCGTGGCTGGAACGCCCTCGTGTCCTTCGTCACCAGCCTGGAGCTCCCCTCCATCAGCTGGGAAGAGGAATGTCCCTGCTTGTCTGACGAGGTGCTGTGGCTTGTTCCCCAGATTCCCCGGCTCGACGAGTCCTTACTCATCCGCTTGTTCAGCGCAGAGATTTCACGAGACCCCCTCTCCGAGCCCCACGAGGATATTTCTGGGCCGGTGCCCGGTGGAAGCAGGAGAAGAGGAGCTGGAGGTGGGTGCTCAGCTCCTCGTGCAGAGTCCAGAGGCACCTGTACAAGACCAAGGCGTGTCGGAAACCTGATGCCTCACGTCCGCCAATGTGGAGGCGGAGGGAGGAGGGCCCAAAGACATGTCCCTTCACGCTCCCAACAGCTGAAAACAGAGAAGGAACCTCACTAGAGCCTTTTTCGCCAACGCCGGAGGCCTCGCTGTCCCAGTCTCACCCTAGGAGCCCCTCCCGTACTCCGGTACTCTGGGGGGGTGGCAATCCCGCACCCGCCGGGCGATGAACATCGCAAGGAGAAGAGGGTTTTACAGACAGGAGGTCAACAAAACCCTCTGGGAGCTGCCCAGGAGATACACGTCCCTCCATCCCGTGGGCTCCGGAGCCTACGGTTCGGTGTGGTGAGTGGGCGAGCGGCGGGGGGGATGAGGAGGTGCCTCCCAGCACCCCTCCATTAGAAAAGGCCATTTGCATGTGGGATGAAGGCGGTTGGCGTCCCGCAGCGGGTTGGAAACTTGGTGGCTTGAAGAATCCAAGATGTTTCTCCCTGTGGTTGCCTTGGGTGGGCAGAGAGGGGAAAGTTCCCCACCGGAGCTCGTCTGGAGGCAGCGGATGGAGGACGAGGTAGGCAGCTCAGGGGGTTCCTCTCCATGCTGGGAGTCAAGCAGCTCTCCAGCCTGCAGTGAGGGAGGATTTCTGTGCGGCAGCAAAGAGCCTGGCTGGCTGAAAATGATTTATATTTGGTGGCAGAGGGGGTGCAGTGTCCTGGGTTGGTGACACCAGGGAACGGAGATGGATCGTACAACCCCACCTTGATACTGCGCCCAGCCTGAAATCATTAAAGAGACAGAAATCATTGTAGCTGCAGGTCAGTAGCAGCCTGGGCTCCCTTCAGAGGTTCCTCAGAAGGACGGAGCTGCCTGCACTGAGGAGCAGCAGCAATCGGATCGAGCTCTATTTACCCTGGTGAACCAGAGGGGCTGGGAGACTTCTGGAGAGGCTGAACATGAAGCAGAGCATTGAGAGGAGCTGAAGGGAGCCCTTGTTTCATAACACGCTGAGCTAAAAAAAAGCAAAACAAACCAAGAAGGTGTGTCCTGTTCTGTAGGTGTTGGGTAAAGCCTGCACTGGCTGTCGCGGCGCAGACCCAGGGTCTGAGCTCTGTCCTTGTCCCCCGGCTGCAAAGAGGCCCCCAGTGTTCTCATTCCCTGCTTTATTCCAATGACAAGCATCTCAGAACCCTAAAATCATGGAATGATGGAATCACCTAGAATCACTAAGTTAGAAAAGACTTCCAGGATCATCCAGTTCAATCATTCTTATCAACCACTCAACCCTATCCCTGAGCACCTTCTCCATCCATCTTTTAAATAGCTCCAGGGAACGGTTTGGGTTGGAAAGGACCTTAAAGCCCACCCAGTCCCACCTCCCTGGCATGGGCAGGGACACCTCTCGCTGGATCAGGGGGCTCAAAGCCTCAAAAAGCCTTAAAGAAGTCCTGTAAAATCTGGCGTGACTAAAGTCAATGGGTTTTTTTATCTGTACAGCATTTTCTGGGTTTTACCATAAAGGAAAGCAGGAAGATTAAAAGAAAATGAAGACAGGACAAAAAAAAAGGGGGAAAGGGAAACCATTTCAAAGTTTCCTTATCCACCATAAAACAACCAAACAGTAAGACAAGTCTTTTGCTGGTCCCACGGAAGCTCTGAAGGTCCTGGGAGGGAGGGTTGGGGGTTAAAGCAGCTCTGGGGCCAGGAGGGTGTTTGCATCGTATGGACAGTGCTGGGCAGAGAGAGTTTGGTGTGGCCAAGGCCTATGGCATCTTGGCTTGGATCAGAAACAGTGTGGCCAGCAGGGCCAGGGAGGTTCTTCTCCCTCTGGACTCGGCACTGGGGAGACAGTTCCTCGAATCCTGTGGTCAGTTGTGGGCCCCTCAGCACAAGAAGGATGTTGAGGCTCTGGAG
>WAAB01019017.1:16493-28446 GCA_013389865.1 Piaya cayana
TTTTCCCAGAAAGGGTGATTGGGCAGTGTCAGAGGCTGCCCAGGGAGGGGGTTGATTCACCTTCCCTGGAGGGGTTTAAGGGACGGGTGGACGAGGTGCTGAGGGACATGGGTTAGTGATTGATGGGAATGGTTGGATCCAGTGTGTCTTTTCCAACCTGGTTGTTCTCTGATTCTCTGAGAGCGTGTGCAGTTAGGATTTGCTGTCCTCTACTGGGAATTGCTGGGAAGCTTTCCCGTCACAGAGTTATTGGGAGCTGGCAGCTTTTACATCTCCTTGAGCAGATGAGGAACTCGACCAAACCAGCAAAACCCTGTTCCTTCCCTCGTTAATTCTTCCAGAATCTGTAGCAATTTGTCCTCCGCCTTTCCTGGTTGAAGGCATTAATGAAATTGCCCTCATCCTGAAGCTCTCAAAGGCAGGATCTGCTCTCATCATGAACCACTGGGAGCATCTGGAAGGGACCTCAGTGGCCAAGAGCCGGTATCGGCGAGGTTGAGGAGAGGTGTCGGTAGCCAAGGGCGCTGGAGGACACACCACAACTAATTGCTTGTGGCTAATGATAAGAGAAAGGCTTCCAAGATCTCTAGCAAGGAACTGATAACCCCTCCTCAGCGCTTAACCGAAGGGAAAGCCACGAGGGGAGGGACAGTCCCACCTCTCCTACCATAACCAGCCCCAAACCAGCAAAATGCACCACAGGTTTGTGTTATTAGCGGTGGAATTTTCCGGTAGAGTTATGAAGTCCTGGCCCTGAGTGATGGCCCTGGAGGTCACAGTGACGTTGCTTTACAGCTTTATGGTACCTGCCCCTCCCCATCATTAGTCCTGCATGAGCCTTGAAGGAAGGAGCGGCAGCTGGAGCCTGGAGTTCTGGGGCTGGTGGCAGCGAATCACGCGTCACTTCTGAGAAGGAAGCAGGAGAGAAGTGTCTGTGCGAGGCTGGAAGATGCGTGCAGAGAGCTCAGGGTGTTCACATGGGCTCGGTTAGGCTCTACAGATAAGAGCTGTGGGGCTGGATGTGTCGATTTATAGTTACAGAATCATCAAAGCATGGAATGGGTTGGGTTGGAAGAGACCTCAGAGCCCATCCAGTCCCACCTCTGCCATGGGCAGCGACACCTCCCACTGGATCAGGGGCTCCAAGCCCCATCCAACCTGGCCTTGAACCCCTCCAGGGATGGGGCAGCCACCACTGCTCTGGGCAACCTGGGCCAGGGCCTCCCCACCCTCACAGCAAAACATTTCTCCCTAAGATCTCATCTTCATCTTCCCTCTTGCAGCTCAAAACTGTTTCTCTAGTCCTCTCCCTTCTCTCCCTGATCCAGAGCCCCTCCCCAGCTTTCCTGAAGCCCCTTTGAGCATTGGAAGCCGCTCCAAGGTCTCCCTGGGGCCTTCTCTTCAGATAAGGATTTACAAAAGATGGGAACGGCTCTGGAAACCCACAGCAAGGTTTGGCAGGGATTCGCCTCTTGGAAGGGTGAAGGAGAGGCAGAGACCCTGCTGTGTGATGGGTGCGCTGAGAACCCCCCGAAAACACATCCAAGAAGCCTGAATCATGTCTGTCTTTGCCTGAGGACCTCCCTCCCCCCTTCTTATCCAAGAACCTCTAAAAGCAGAGGCGGCATCGCGAGATCAGCCAATCCAACCACAAACAGCAAATGTGACATGGGGAAGGTCATTTCTCATCTCCAGCAGCAGCTGCGATACCAGCTTTTCACCAGCTTTATCACAATCTCTCGATTTTATCTTTCTGTGTTTTGACATGAGAGAAGCATCAAAAATCCCAGATGGAGGAGAATTCATTCCAGCAGCCCGTGCTCCTGTGTGTGGCACCCACTTTTTTTGCTCCAAAACACAGAGAAGACGACTGAAGTGCCTTAAAAGTCAACAACCACCACACGGACGGCAAAGCAGGAGTTGCTGTATTCCCGTCTTTCCCCACGCTGGGGATGGAGAAGGCAGAGTCACAACCGATCCCGACCTTTAAACATTTGTGTTTCGTAGAATTCCTTGAGTCGGAAGGGACCCGCGAGGGTCATCGAGTCCGACTCCCATCCCTGCACGGGACAGCCCCGACTTTCACACCGTGTGGCTGTTTTTGTGGAATATTGTCCAGCTTGGTGCTGTGACTGCTTCCCTGGGAGCCGTTCCAGTGCTCCACCAGCCTCTGGGGGAAGAAACTCTTCCTCATGTCCAGCCAACCCCTGCCCAGCACATCATCCTGCCGTTCCTTCAGGTCCTGAGAGAAGATCTCAGCTCCTCCTCCCCCCCGTGTGAGGAAGCTGCAGAGCATGATGAGGTCTCCCCTCAGCCTCCTCTTCTCCAGCCCCGGTGACTTCAGCCGCTCCTCACACTCTTCCTGTCTAAACCTTTCACCAACCCAGTGAGGAGCAGAGTGGGACCGTCCCCTCCCTGGCCTGGCTGGTGACGCAACCGGGTTGTGTCGGTCCTCTTGGCTGCTGGGGCTCTGCTGGCTTGTGTTTCCCTCTTTTCACAGCTCTGTTAGCTTGTTCCCTCGTGAAAATGAGCCACTAAAAAGGTGGTTGGTTTCCCACCAAGTCCTCCAACGAGCACGGGCTGTGGGCTGCTGCCCATACAGGTGCTGAGGGACACGGGTTAGTGATTGATGGGAATGGTTGGGCTTGATGATCCGGTGGGTCTTTTCCAACCTGGTTGTTCTATGATTCTATGCAGGGTAAACCCTGTGTGTACAGGAACGATCACAGGGGGTTCCGCTGTTCTCCTGCGAGCTCCAGAATTAGCTTTTCTCTAGGAGAAGACCCTGGGTGCCGCAGCCTTTGGTACAACGTGCTGCCAACATCAGAACTGTTTTTTTTCTTTTTCTGCTGCAGTTCAGCCGTAGACAAGAAGACAGGGGAGAAAGTGGCCATCAAGAAGCTGTGTCGCCCGTTCCAGTCCGAGATCTTTGCCAAGAGAGCGTACCGAGAGCTGATGCTGCTGAAGCACATGCAGCATGAGAACGTAAGTGCTCATCCTGATCCATCCCCGCTGAAGCAAGGGGGATTTTCTTGCCTCCTGGGAGCGAATCCTTCCTGGTGGCATCACCTTGCTGCTAATTGAGAGCTCACGGCGTTTGGCACGTGCAGTCTCGGGGTTTGACTGGTACCTGCCCGCTGCGCCCAGTTGGCACCGGGCTGAAGCAGATGTGTAATGGGTGCTCCCTCGGATTAGTAAGAGGAAAAGCAGCTGCCCAGCATAGCGAGGAGTCCTCGGATTCCTCGGATGGAGCTCTCAGTGCTCACCCGCGTGCACGTGCCGATGCGGAGCTGCTCCACGTAGCCAACGCTTTCCAGGTTTAAACTTGGGCTTCTCTTCTCCATCAGGTCATCGGGCTGCTTGACGTCTTCACCTCCGCCCCCTCCTACCACGGATTCCAGGACTTGTAAGTGCGGGGTTTGCATTTGCTTTGTCTGACCTCAGCCGCAGGGTGATAGATCAGGTGAAGGTGCAGCCCAACTGCTTGAGTTGAAAAGGGGCTGAACTAGTAGGAGTTAGATCACAAGAAGGATGTTGAGGCTCTGGAGCGAGTCCAGAGAAGAGCAACAAACCTGGTGAAGGGGCTGGAGAACAGGCCTGATGAGGAACGGCTGAGAGAGCTGGTGGTGTTTAGGCTGGAGAAGAGGAGGCTGAGGGGAGACCTCATTGCTCTCTATAACTACCTGAGGTTGGACTCAATGATCCGGTGGGTCTCTTCCAACCTGGTGATTCTATGATTCTATAAAGCCAGTCACCCCCAAATAACAGGGAGAATTAAAAGGATAAACCAGTTCTCACAGCTGAAACACTCAGAATCCAGAAACAGATCTCAAGCTGGGTTGGAATGGTCCACACATACTGTATATAACGTATGTAATATACATAACGAAGAGGTGTTCCATCTCTTAGCGCATCCCTCATAGCGTGATCCACGTGAACACTCTCTCTGTGTAGCTACTGAGCTACGAGGGCACTCTTAGAATAGGAGGAGTATCATTCATCAGGCCCTGGGTTAATTAACCCAGGCATTTGAGAGATCCGGCTTGCTTTACATCTTGATTCTGGTTGGGGTTCCTCTGGCCCAGCCCTCGGTGTCGATGGGCAGGTTGGACTAGTGGTTTTCCCTCGCCCATCGCTGGGTGCGAGCGGCGTGCGCCTCGGTTTTGGGGTTTCGGCTGACGGCCGCGTGGTTTGCAGCAGCAGGAAAAGCGTGTGAAGGTTCCTGCTGGAAAACCATCAGCTAATTAGCAGTTTCGGCAGGTAGGGCAAAGAGTGAAGGAAGCTGGATGCTGTCTTCCAGGGCTGGAGAGCATCTCAAGGATTAGGGGGTGTTTAGCCTGGAGAAGAGGAGGCTGAGGGGAGACCTCATTGCTCTCTGCAACTGCCTGAAAGGAGGTTTTGGAGAGGAGGGAGCTGGACTCTTCTCCTAAGGGACAGGGGACAGGACGAGAGGGAATGGACTCAAGCTCCACCAGGGGAGNAAATTAATGTGGTTACAGCTTGTAAGATCCTTGTTCTTACTTGATGTCAGGGGTCTGAGTCGAGTTTTCAGAGCAGGTTGAAATCCCAGCATCCCCTCAGGCTGCGCCAGTTGGCCTGGAACGTTGTCCCAGCAACAAGGCCAGAGAACCCCACGTGAGGACAAGGCTAGCCTGGTTCCCTGTGTTTTTCTTCTAGACTCAGGGCCTTGTCTTCCTGCCTTTTAGCTACCTGGTGATGCCGTACATGCGGACAGATCTACAAAAGATCATGGGACACGAATTCAGCGACGAAAAGATCCAGTACCTGGTCTACCAGATGCTGAAAGGGCTGAAGGTAGGTGGGTCTGGAGGTGTTTAGGGACTCCCTGTTTCTCCTCCACACGTCACCTCTGGGCTGATGGTAACAAAACCCCCTCTCAACATCGCGTAGGAGGATTTGGGGGTTTCAGGGCATCCCCTGAGAAGAGAGAATTGCTGTCGAACTCCTCTTGTTCCAGCAAACTGATTGCTTGTTGCCATCAGTTGATTTGGGATCAAAGCACCAGCAGTCGTAGACCTTGTGGTGGGTTTTCCAGGATGGTTGTGTCACTCTGATACCAAAAATGCTGGCAAAAAAACCTCTCTAAGACTCGCTTTGGAGTTTTAGAAGGCAAGAATCCTTTTCCAGGCCTGAGCAACGTGGAGGAGGGATCCTCATCAACTCTGGCTTGCCCAGAGCCTTAGCAAATCTCTATGGAAGGTGCTGGCGGCGACCGAAGCTTCTGCTGGATTCCAGACGGAGGCTTTTGAGGAGGAAGATGGAGAGAATGATTTTCTATTCAATAGAATAAGGCAGGAACGTGCTGCAGCAGTTGGATTGGAGAAAGCAGAGATGCGGAGACCGTGTCTTAATGCTGCCCCTGAACACCCTTAGCAGAGCATTAACGAGATTTCTTTAATGACACCGCTCCTCACATCACTGCTCTCTCGAGTTTAAATAAAGCAGGGAATTGCCCCATTTCTCCTCCGCATCAGAAATCCAGAGCAGGGATTTCCTCCCAAGCCGCGGCCCCGGGGCGGGGGGTCCTGCAGCGAGCGCAGAGTTGGGTTCTCAGCGAGTTCTTGGTTGTAGCTCTAGTTTCTCTGCTGGAGAACAGAGAGCCTTGTCTGCTGGTGGGTCACGTTGTGGCTTCTCTTTCTATTTCAGTACATTCACTCCGCCGGCATCATCCACAGGGTAAGTTCGTGGGAGCCCTCACTCTCATTTTTGTCTGTTTAGCACAAACACATCCTGGTCGCGTCAATTCTTACGTAGTTTTTTCACTAACGGCCTCCTCCGCTCTAAAGTCTCTTTGGTGTCTTCTTTCTTTTCCTTCCTTCACCCAACACAAGGTTGGATTTTCTCATTTGTGCAGCATTTTGAGGAAAATTTTTCTGAGGAGCAGAGAAGCATTTTAAGGTGCTTTCTGAACGAAAATATAGAATTATATATATATAAAAGTAGAATATTTTTCTCTGTTTCAGAAAAAAAACCTGAGCAATATGGCAGGGACAGTGTCTCTGCTCTGTTGATACTGGACTTAGGGTTTCATGGGACCCCATTAGGGGCAAGTGGAGAGTTGGCTGAGGCTCCTGTTTTACGTTGCAATGGATCAAGTTTTTGAGTTGCAATGCTCGGGGAAAGGTGGCTGGAAAGCTCTCTGGAGGAAAAGGCCCTGGGGGTGCTGGTTGGCAGTGGCTGAACACGAGCCAGCGGTGGCCCAGGTGGCCAAGAAGGCCACCAGCATCCTGGCTTGGATCAGCCATGGGGTGACCAGCAGGAGCAGGGAAGGGATCGACCCCTGGACTCAGTGCTGGGGAGGCTGCACCTCAAATCCTGGGATCAGTTTTGGGCTCCTCACTCCAAGAAGGATGTTGAGGGGCTGGAGCGTGTCCGGAGAAGGGAACGGAGCTGGGAAAGGGGCTGGAGAACAGGGGTTGTGGGAGCAGCTGAGGGACTGGGGGCTGTTTAGCTTGGAGAAGAGGAGGCTGAGGGGAGACCTCATTGTTCTCCGCAGCTTCTATAAAGGAGGCTGGAGCAAGGTGGGAGCTGGGCTCTTCTCCCAGGTGGCAAGTGAAAGGAAGAGAGGAAACGGCCTCAAGTTGCAGCAGGGGAGCTTTAGATTAGATATTAGGAAAAGTTTCTTCACTTCTCACTGGCAGAGGCTGCTCAGGGCAGTGATGGAGTCTCCATCCCTGGAGGGGTTCAAACACCATGCTTGGGGCCACAGTTTAGCAGGTGGGGTTGGGCTGGTGGTTGGACTGGATGAGCTGGGGGGGCTTTTCCAACCTTAACGATCCCACGATATCCTTATTATTCTGCTCTCGTCTGTCGCAGGACCTGAAGCCCGGCAACCTGGCTGTGAACGAGGACTGTCAGCTAAAGGTAGGTGGCGAAGCATCGTTTCGTAGCACGTAGCATCTCAGACCTTGGAACAGCGGCTCGGCCAGCAGGGACCTGGCGCTGTCGTGTTTCCTCTTGCCTTCCGAGGGGTTTCGTTAGCCGGCGGTTGCAGGCAGTGAGAAATACTCACCTGCTGATGTAAATTGCTGACTCAGGGCCCAAGACCTGGCATGAACATCCTGTCGCCGTAATTCCTGCGGGCGCAGCGGCTCGTAACGACTTCCTAAAAAATTTCAATACTGCTGAGTAATCCCTGCGTTAGGTGAACGATCCCTGGAGGATAACTGGGACCAACCACGGTTACCCTCTAGCTCTCGTTGCCTTGGTGGTTGTAATGCCAGACGGTGCTCCGGGGAGACCTTGGAGCAGCTTCCAGTGCTCAAAGGGGCTCCAGGAAAGCTGGGGAGGGGCTCTGGATCAAGGAGGGCAGGGATAGAATGAGGGAGAATGATTTGAAGATGAAAAAGGGGAGGTTGAGATGAGATTTTAGGGAGGAATGTTTTGCTGTGAGGGTGGGGAGGCCCTGGCCCAGGTTGCCCAGAGCAGTGGTGGCTGCCCCGTCCCTGGAGGGGTTCAAGGCCAGGTTGGATGGGGCTTGGAGCCCCTGATCCAGTGGGAGGTGTCCCTGCCCATGGCAGGGGTGGGACTGAGTGGGCTTTCAGGTCTGTTCCAGCTCCAAATTTTCCATGGTTCTATGATATTACAGGTTATGGCTGTGTTGCTTGTAAAAGTTGGTTCAAACCGTGTTTGTCTCCAGCTCTGAGGGAGATGCCGTCCCTGACAGCCGCCGGGTGTTTTTATAGGAAAGAGTGAGTCGTGCTGGCCTGGGAACGTGCCTTCACCACCAGGTTATAGAAGGACTCAAGTAAATAAAGCTCGTGGTGTTGAAACTTAAGCTTCCAGAAAGGGAGGGACCTTCCAGGTAGCACAAAGCACCCATCCTTTCTGCAGGGTCTTCGCGCAACAACAGGTTTTGCAGCCAGCTCGCAATTTGCAGTGGAATTAAGCCAAACCTGTTAGATCTTGGAACTGTTCCGTGGGCGGTGGAGCTGGAGCTTTGTTATTATCTGGCTGGATCTGCTTTGTTTCCTCTTAGAAGTAGATTCTCGCTTGCCTGTAGGATTTCTCTTCTCTGCCCTTTTTTTTTTTTTCTTTTCTTTTTCTTCCTTTGGTGAACGGCAGATCTTGGATTTTGGCTTGGCCAGACACGCCGATGCGGAGATGACGGGCTACGTGGTGACGCGCTGGTACCGAGCCCCAGAAGTCATCCTGAACTGGATGCATTACAACCAGACAGGTGAGCCGGGTTGCTTCGGCGGGGCGACCGTCCGGTGACAAACCAGGGGATCCTGCTCTCACGCCCGGCTCAGCCCCCACGTCATCGGCCAGATGGTTTTCTTCTTTATCACCTTTGTCCCCTGGAGCGGGGCAAGTGCCGAAGCTGCTGCACGACTCCCAGAGCCGGCGCTTGCGGGAAATGATGAAAGCAGGGATTTCAGCAGCATAGAAAGAACAAGAAGGGGGGGGGTGGGGGGTGGAAAATGGGAATGAAATTTAAATCGGTGCCTGCCCCAGACTGAAAAAACAGGTGACACCCCAGAAGTCGTCGCTGCCTTTTTACTGTCCTGTTTTGTAATTGTATTTTTCTCCTTTTTTTTTTTTTTTTTCTGAGCAGTGGACATCTGGTCTATCGGCTGCATCATGGCAGAAATGCTGACCGGGAAAACCTTGTTTAAGGGAAAAGACTGTATCCTTTCCAGCTGAACCTTGTCCTTTGGGGGGGGTGGAATAATTCTCGGCGTGTGCAAAAGGGCTTTATTGAATGGGGTTACTGAGGAAAATAGAATCATAGAATAGTTTGGGTTGGATGGGACCTTAAAGATCACCTAGTTCTATCCCCCCTGCCATGGGCAGTGACACCTCCCACTGGATCAGGGGCTCCAAGCCCCATCCAACCTGGCCTTGAACCCCTCCAGGGATGGGGCAGCCACCACTGCTCTGGGCAACCTCTTCTAGTGTCTCCCCACTGTCATAATGAAGAAATTCTTCCTTATGTCTAGTCTAAATCTACCCCTCTCCAGTTTATCCCCATTGCCCCTCATCCTATCACCACAAGCCTTTGTGAACAGCCCCTCCTCAGCTTCCTTGTAGCCCCTTCAGGCACTGGAATGTTGCTTGTGTTAGGCTGATTTACCAAGTTATTATTGCAGGGACCAGGTTTTTTGGTGAGGTAAATGGAGAGAAGATAGGAGGGGGTGAAGCCAAATACACCTCTATGCTGGCTACCTGTGCTCTATATCAAAAGTCTAAATTTGCGTGGCCACAGCTCCATCCCCAGACCCTTGTGTAGCCCCCAAGGCCATGGGTGGCCCTGGTGGAGCTGTGCCACAAACTTATCTATTGATGGAAACGGCATCCCAGGAGAAAACCCTTGGAGCTCTTTTGGGTCAGTCCAATGAAGCTCTCCTGGTGCAGCTCTGTTGGGTTCGTATCATAACCCACTCGTGGCTCCTGTGGGCCCTCGGGCTCTCCCGCAGGCTGAGCTGTTGGGGAGTGTCCAGGGTTCCCTCCCAACCTGGTGATCCTTAACACAGCCTGGCAGACCTCGATCAGCTGACTCAGATCCTGAAAGTAACGGGGCATCCAGGAGAAGACTTTGTGGAGAAGCTGGAGGACAAAGCGGTAAGAAAATTCCCCAAGGGTTCATAGTATCGTAGAATCATCAGGTTGGAAGAGACCCACCAGATCATGGAGTCCAACCATTCCCATCAATCACTAACCCATGTCCCTCAGCACCTCGTCCACCCATCCCTTAAACCCCTCCAGGGAAGGTGAATCAATCCCTTCCCTGGGCAGCCTCTGACACTGCCCAGTCACCCTTTCCGGGAAAAAGTTTTTCTTAATGTCCAGCCTGAACCTCCCCTGGTGGAGCTTGAGGCCATTCCCTCTCGTCCTGTCCCCTGTCCCTTGGGAGAAGAGCCCAGCTCCCTCCTCTCCACAACCTCCTCTCAGGGAGTTGTAGAGAGCAATGAGGTCTCCCCTCAGCCTCCTNCCTCTCATCCTTTCCCCTGTCCCTTGGGAGAAGAGCCCAGCTCCCTCCTCTCCACAACCTCCTCTCAGGTAGTTGCAGAGAGCAATGAGGTCTCCCCTCAGCCTCCTCTTCTCCAGGCTAAACACCCCCAGCTCTCTCAGCTGCTCCTGATAAGGCCTCTCTTCTCTGGTTTGGCCCTTAATACATGAATATTTCGGTATCTCAGTTGATAAAAACAATTCCTTGCAAACTGGTCACCAAAATACATCTGGGATGATTTGCTCTTCTCTTTCTGCCTTTGCTCACCTGAGCCACGAGACCCCAGAACTGCATTTCGCAGCCCCCCTCGTGTTGTCCACGGGCAGTAAAAGTCTCTGCTTTATTTTCTCTTTTAGGCCAAGAGTTACATCAAGTCTCTTCCTAAAATCCCCAAGAAGGACCTGTCCGTGCTCTTCCCCAAAGCCAACCCTCTGGGTAAGTCACCTCCAGCATTTCCCAGGAGCTTTCAGAGCGGGGCAGGAGAGGAAGGCTGGACTCCTCTTTCTCATAACTCCTTGCTACTTCCACCCCCCCTTGCAGGTTGTGCCCTGCCCCTCCCCAGGGCAAATACAGGAGAGGTAAAATTTAAAAAAACATTCTTTATCGGTAATATAGAATCACAGAATCGTTAAGGTTGGAAAAGACCTCTAAGCGCATCCAATCCAACCATCACATGGTGATGTTCTGCTGCTCTTGGCCATTTACTACTTCTTTTTTTTTAATTGATTATGAAATGTCACAGCCTGTAGCAGACAATATTTAAGGAAGAGATAAACCTCTGACTCTCTGATCAAGCCAGAAGACAGCAGGTGCTCGATACAACAGGGCGTCTGGGTTGTGGGATGCAAATTATGGGATTAGGAGAGCTGCACTTGGTATGAGCATCGGGATGGATTTCGGCTGCTATCGGCTTCCAGAGAGTCTTGCTTGTAGCCAAGCAGGTGATGTTATAATCAGTAACATTTAGATAAACAACCCAGCTCTTCCTTCTACAAGACCAGGCTGAGAGAGTTGGGGTTGTTCAGCCTAGAGAAGGCTCTGAGGAGACCTTAGAGCAGCTTCCAGTGCTGAAAGGGGCTCCAGGAAAGCTGGGGAGGGGCTCTGGATCAGGGAGGGCAGGGATAGAATGAGGGAGAACGGTTTGAAGATGAAAAAGGGGAGGTTGAGATGAGATCTTAGGGAGAAATGTTTTGCCGTGAGGATGGGGAGGCCCTGGCCCAGGTTGCCCAGAGCAGTGGTGGCTGCCCCATCCCTGGAGGGGCTCAAGCCCAGGTTGGATGTGGCTTGGAGCACCTTGATCCAGTGGGAGGTGTCCCTGCTCCTGTTTGGAGATTGGTCTGGATGACCTGTAAAGGTCCCTTCCAGCCTAAAGCGTCCTGTGATTCTTTATTTATTATTATAATAATAGCCCCACATTAAGGCATCGCAGCTGATAAAATGCTAAGTGCGCCCCACAGCCCACACCAGCAATTTATTTCTGTATTTTTTAGAGTCCAGCTTTGATCCGAACTGTTTATTGAACACCTGGGCCTGTTGATACTTAACAGGCAGCTGAGCTGGGCAGTTTTCAGGGTAGAAATCGATCTCTTACAAGAAGCTCTTTTCCCGAGTAGATTAGAGGTGAGAGAGAGCAAAACTCTTCTAAACGCTGAAAGGAGGAAAGCAGCTGTCTGATAGCCCTGCTCCCCCCTTGGTTTCGAAATTCTTGTCGGTCTCTGTTTCCTGCCTCCCTCTTCACCGGGGATGTGGAGATTTCTGTAGAGATTAGCCGGGTCAGGTCTACTTTGAGTCGTGGGGGTCAGAGTGAAAGTCAATGATTAAACCTGAAAAATAGCTTGAAGTAAATGAAAACCAGCAAGTTACTGGCTCACCATTCATGGATTTTTTGCAGTCCCATCAGTGCAGCGAGGCTTATTCAGGACTAATTTATTATTTCTGTGCAATTTACACCTCTGCTTCTGGCAGTAAGAGCTCCCCGAG
>WAAB01019018.1:0-11734 GCA_013389865.1 Piaya cayana
AAACAACCCCAACTGTCCTCGTACGTATGGACCTGCTCCAACAGGTCCATAACCTTCTTAAGTTGAGGATTCCAGAACTGGACACAGTAACTGAGGTGGGGTCCAATGAAAATTCTGGAAGGATTGCATCACAACTGTTGCTTCTAGTAGGGAAATATCATTGGCACCAGCAATCAGACCAAGCCCATCCAACCCTATGATCTATCGCTGCTGTTGCCTACCATTTGCTGACATTTTAAGAAATTTAGAAGTTAGTGGGTTGCACGTTGATGTTAGTGACCAGTGCATTCCCTGAAGCACAAGGATTTGTGTCCCTTCCAAAACTTCATAGAATCACCAGGTTGGAAAAGACCCACCGGATGATCAAGTCCAACCATTCCCATCAATCACTAAACCATGTCACTCAGCCCCTCATCCACTCATCCTTTAAACACCTCCAGGGAAGGTGACTCAACCACCTCCCATTATATCTGTCTGCGGGGAACTGGGTTTCTTTTTTTGGTTTGGGTTTGTTAGTCTTCAAATTATGAAGTCTTGAGCTTTAGAATTAAGGCATATTTTTCCTTCCGTAGAAGAAAGAGATGGGAAGAAGAGAGCAGGTGCATTGACTTGCCTACCTCCCATACACACGTCTGAGTTCTTTCTCTGAGCGCTGGTTTTCAGCGATGTCATCTCTTGAAGGGAAGTTCCCAGGATGACTGTGGCAGCTCTTGGTCTCTGTCAGCCACCATTCTTTCCATATGTTGATGGTTTACTGTATACTGGAGTCTTCCCCCACAATCCCTTGTGTGGTGCACACAAGTTGGAGTCACCTTCCCTGGAGGTGCTTAACGGATGGGTGGACGAGGTGCTGAGGGACATGGTTTAGTGTTTGATAGGGATGGTTGGACTTGATGATCCGATGGGTCTTTTCCAACCTGGTGATTCTATGATACTATGATTCTATGAAAAGGGACTCAGAGAACTGTTGCATCCTAAATTACCCCTGGAGCTCATAGGAGTCACGTTGTGTGGTTCAAGTGTTCCTGTAATGACCCTTCTCTCGCTGTCTACATCCCAGCTGGTGCCCAGGAGCTCCGGTGCAGAGAGGCTGTGAGAGTCTCTGGAGCAGAGCCGAGGAGGGTGATGGCTGATGTACCGTCATCCAAAGGAAATCATTCCATCTCTACAAACCAGGAGGCACTGGCAGCTCTCAGGGAGGTGCGGACATCTCTGACATGACCGCTGACCAAAATTAAAGACATAAATAAATTGTTTGCTGTGATAGCTCTTTGTTTCAAATAACTCCAATTGCAAGCACTGACCCGGAGAAAAAGACACTGAAGGATTGAGGTTGCAGGGCTTAACCTGTGGAAGAGGAATAAGCTCGGATGTGAAAGCTGCCTGAGATGTTTTCCATTTTCCTGCCAGAGTGAGAACTATTTGCACAGATGAACAAATTACAGAAGAGCTCTAAAGTAATGTAGGAAAGAATAACCTGCTTTAATGGATTTCTGCTTGGGGAACAGTGAAATTCAGTTAAAATTCTTCGATGCCTGTCCTGCCTTTAAGCACAAATAATTTAGAGGTGAATTTGGCTGGTGTCAGCCCTTTTAGTCTCACAAAACTAATGCAAATCCTGGGGTGGGAAAGAGGGGAGAAAAGCACTTGGGGGAGGTCCATTACAGAGAAAATGGGAGGTGTGTCCTGCTACAGCTGTGGAGCAGTATAGTGCTTCCTTTGCATGGGGCAGATCTGGCTTTGCCGTTTATTTATGTTGGTTGTCACGTTCACATCACTCAGAGAGACAGGGAGAGATAGAAAATAGTGAAGAAATTCCTCCTTATGACTAGTCTAAATCTGCCTTTCTCCAGTTTATACCCATTGCCCTCGTCCTATCACTCGAAGCCTTTATGAACAGTCCTTCCCCAGCTTTCTCATAGCCCCTTCAGGTACTGGAATGTCACTATAAGGTTTCCTCGGACCCTTCTCTTCTCCAGGCTGAACAAGAGGGGATTCTGCTCCTGTACTCATCTCAAGCTCCACCAGGGGAGGCTCAGGCTGGACATTAGGAGAGAATTTTTCACAGAAAGGGTGATCGGGCACTGTCAGAGGCTGCCCAGGGAGGGGGTTGATTCACCTTCCCTGGAGGGGTTTAAGGGCCGGGTGGATGAGGTGTTGAGAGACATGGTTTAGTGATTGATGGAAATGGTTGGACTCGATGATCCTGGGGGTCTGTTCCAACCTGGTGATTCTATGATTCTATGATTTTAAGAGGAATCTCGTAACAGCATTATTTGAAGGAAATTCCCATTCAGTGTTACTGACTGATGAGCTCAAACTTGTGTCATTTTTCTGTAGGTATTTCAAATCTGAGGGACATCCAGTGCATTTGTCATTCTACAGGTGCAACTGGTACTCATCCTGGGTCTGACAGGTGACTATTTTGCCTGTCACCCTCTCTGTGATCCAGTTCTGAGCTTCTTAAGAAACCAAAACCAGCTTCCAGTTCCCTGGCCTTCTAGTTCTGCATGACTAAGTCATTCAGCATGCTATAAATACTGCTGCCCATTCCCAATGTATCAAGTACCTGTTTCCCAGTCGTTGTCAGCATTTTTCTGCAGTGGAGTGGTTCAGCGTTGGGTAATTGGCATAAATTAAACTGCTTGAGTCACGGTGTTGCCCTAGCTGCATACACCCACACCTCTGCTATGTATGAGCAGCCAATGGGAAATAAATGAATGACCTTAGAGCCACCTTCCAGTACCTGGAGGGGCTACAAGAAAGCTGGGAAGGACTGTTCACAAAGGCTTGGAGTGATAGGATGAGGGGCAATGGGGATAAACTGGAGAGAGGAAAATTTAGGCTGGACATAAGGAAGAATTTGTTCACTATGAGAATGATGAGGCACTGGAACAGGTTGCCCAGAGCAGTGGTGGCTGCTCCATCCCTGGAGGGGTTTCAAGGCCAGGCTGGATGGGGCTTGGAGCCCCTGATGCAGTGGGAGGTGCCCCTGCCCGTGGCAGGGGTGGAACTGGATGATCGTTAAGATCCCTTCCAAACCAAATTATTCTGTGATTCTATAATTCTGTGACACTCTAGACACTGTGGCAGCAAACCAGGCACTTGGACCCACTCAGAAAATGGGGGTTGATGCAGAATTTATGTCAAAATAAGAGGAAGGGAAGAGCACGTGGAAATATTTGTTCTGTGTGACTACAGGAATCCTCAATAAACTTTTTTTTTCAACCAGGGGATTACAATGAGGAAAACAATGCAAGTGTGTCAGTGGTAGGTGGTTTTGCTGCTGATGGATGTGTTTATGGCTGAGACACGGGGCTGGATGGCTCCACGGCATTTTCCTCATTTGCGATGAAGAGCCCTGCGCTCTGCGTAGCTTTGCTGTAGGGCACAAAGTCAGTCGCTTCCCTCTAACTCAGCTTTTCCCCCTCTGGAGAAGGCGAATCAGTGATTGTGCTTTGTTCTCAAAGCACTGTCGTGTTTAAGGATATATCATAATCCCTACTGCTATCTCCTGAGTGATCTATAGAGCAATAACAATTTGGTAGAGGTTACAGTTGTAGGAAACGATTTCCCTGTGCTTACGGTTTTCTGGAATTGACTTTAACTTCTGCACCTGCAATTAATTCTGGGCATAGCCCAAGCTTGCATAAATGTCAAGAATTTGACTGTGCTCATCTGTCAGGTATTTAGGCATCAAAGTACTGTGCCTCCTGCCTTTGCACAGCAGCACCTAGAAAAGTGCGAGTGCAATGAAAGAGATCGGCTTGAAAAACGACAGGATGAGAGGGAATGGCCTCAAGCTCCACCAGGGGAGGTTCAGGCTTGACATCAGGAACCAATATTTCACGGAAAGGGTAATTAGGCACTGGTAGAGGCTGCCCAGGGAGGTGGTTGAGTCACCTTCCCTGGAGGGGTTTAAGGGACGGGTGGACAAGGCGCTGAGGGTCATGGTTTAGTGATTGATGGGAATGGTTGGACTCAATGATCCGGTGGGTCCTTTCCAACCTAGTGATTCTGTGATACAATAAAAATCAGATCCTTGCAGATTCCAAAAGCATTGGCTTAAACAGGCCGTGAAGAAAATTTGGTGAGAAGAATGATTCCATTTCATCCATTCTAGGCAGTGTTGTGCTGAGTATGAAGTCCCTCTCCTCGACTGTGATTTACTCTGAAGGACATGGGATTCTCTGGGCAGTTTGGTGCCTTTGCAGCCTGTGTCCTTGTCCTGCCTGGCTCCAGCTCTTTCCCCTAAGCTCTTCCTCACCAAGCACGCTGTGTTCCTGTGCTTCACAGTCAAGCTCAAGTCTTATCTCTCTGTAATCATGTGCCTCTCAGCTCAGATGGTAACCTGAGGTTTTCCAGATGGGTTCAGTGTTGGCTTGCTCTGCCTCCCTGCAGTGAGGGGGGAGATCTGTGCTTTTTACAAGTCAAGTGGAGCGAGATAGGTGCTCAGCACCTTTGAAAAACTTCCCTTACTTGGTAGCTTCTAATCAAGGAGAAAATAAAAAATCTGAAGGATTGCAGGTCTAATGTTTTCCCAGCCTCTAGGATTTCATCAGTCTCACTTGTCCCTTGGTGTCCTGGGGTTGTGCTGGGCAGGGGCTGGTTTTGCTGGATCCCAGAGCAGGATTCGTTACACTCACCCAACACCCCAAACCCTCCTCTGGCAGTGCTGGTTGCTGGTGCTTGGGCTGCATCCTGAGAATAAACAGAGGGTCCACTGTCCACCTGGGAAATATATTCCTGAGGGTCTGGGTAAACATGCATCATTATTACTTTTCTTTCATGTCTATAAATCTTTAAAAAATATACCCTTTCCTCCTCAGCAAGAGGCAGATGAAAAGAGCTACAGGTTTTAAACAATGAATGCGTATAAGAGTGTGACTTCCCAGTCACCTGTGTTCACGTTTCCCTCTTTCTGCAGCTTCCACTGTTGTCAATCCTGAATTCAAAAAGAGGTGGGAGGACCTGCTAAGGGGTTTCATCTCTTTATTTTATCTCTTTATCTCAGTATTTCTGGCTCCTTGTGCTCTCGCGAGGTTTGGTTGGCATCGGTGAAGCGAGTTATTCCACCATCGCACCAACCATCATCGGAGACCTTTTCACCAAGAACACAAGGACCCTCATGCTGTCCGTGTTCTACTTCGCAATTCCCCTTGGCAGGTAAGTGACACAGTTCTGCTTTCCTCTCATTTCAACTTTTGTCTTAAAGTGAGTTCGTGCAGATTTTAAGTTGCTAATGATGATAGTTTTGCCTTTGGTCAGAATGTTTTTGACAGGAAAAAATTGTGAGCAGTGACTAATTAGTTGCAGGAATTGGATTCTTTTTCTAGCCTGGTTACTGGTTCACTTGTGACTTTTGGGAATTAGTGGGAAGGGTTTTTTTCGTTTTTTTTTACCACAACGGTGGAAATGGAATAAAAATATTGTAGCTGACTTTTATTAGGATTATCAGATTAAATGATCATTTTTAATTACTGCTAGATGTCCCGGGGAAGCTGTGGCTGCCCCATCCCTGGAGGGGTTCAAGGCCAGGTTGGATGGGGCTTGGAGCCCCTGATCCAGTGGGAGGTGTCCCTACCCGTGGCAGGAGTGGGACTGGATGGGCTTTGAGGTTCCTTCCAACCCAACCCATTCCATTCCATTCCATACTGGTTCTGGGATTCATTGCTTCAATGTGTTTGATGTGTAGGGCCCTCTTTAGCCAATGTCTTGCAGGTGAAATCAAGATCTCTGAAGATACTGGGTTGAGTTTTCAAAAGTGTGCGAATGGGTATCTGCTTCTATGACAGCTGAAGTATCAGAGGTTTCAAGAGGGATGTGCTATATAATATACATGATTTTTTACTTTAAAAGTATTTTTAGTTTAAGCTCAAATTCTGCCCAATCCTGAATTTGACCAGTCTGACTGAGCTTGGAAAATGCAGCTAAGCTAGTCTTGGAATTCGGAATAGCAGTGACCAGTCTGTTTTAGGGCTATTGTCACTGAAACAGCAGGAGAAATTATAATGCCTAGGGAGGATAACAAGGCTGAAGAGAGAAAGTAATCATAGAATTGTGGAATGCTTTGGGTTGGAAGAGACCTTAAAGCCCATCCAGTTCCAACCCCTCTGCCATGGGAAGGGACACTTCTCACTGGATCAGGTTGCTTAAATCTAATGATCTAATGATCATACACACTCAATCTGAATGCAGAGCAGTGGAGGGCGGCCAAGACCTTAGACACCTCATGAAAGCAAGAGGCAGGCTCAGGTTTGGAGTGGTTATTTCCTCCAGTTCCCTTATCAGCCCAATGCAGTATCTGGTTGCTGGAGGAGGAGGGAATCTGCAAGCTTCTTTTTTTTGTTTTGAATAATGGTGGATCCTCTCTTGTGAGGTTGGAGCCAGGGTGGGTTTGCATAGTTTGCATACCGATTCCCAGAGCCGGACAACATCCTGTGCAAAAGTGGCATCGTGGGGTCATTTCCTGCAGGGAAAACACGGGCAGCAGTTTAACCAGTTAGAACACTCATTCCTGAGATAAAACTCACAAACATCCCTTTGCTCTTGAGGAAAAAGAGATAGTGAAGTCCATAGCTGGTGAGAAAAAGGAGTATTTTCTCAAGAGGACCAAGTACTTAGATAGAGAATTCAGTGAACTGGCAAGAAATGACAAATATTCATCCTGTTTAGCCTGGTTCTGGAGGTTAATAATCTCAATATCCAACAGAGTTTTGGATCCATGGCTTGATTTTGGGGCCCATCTGTGTCAAAAGCCCAGTTTTGAGGGGATTATGGATGTCAATGTCCAAAACTTAGCAGATGGTTCAGTGAAGGCTGATGCCCCACAGCATCCCTGGCAACTTTTGGCCAAGGCAATCTCAGCAACATCCCTTCTTTTTTGTAAAAAAGAAGATTCACATCCCTTCAGTTCACTTGGAGAGAAGCCCGAGTGCATACGCCTTTATCTTGGGCGGCATCAAAAGAAGCGTGACCAGGCTGGTGAGGGAAGGGATTCTCCCCCTCTGTTCCTCTCTTGTGAGACCTCATCTGGAGGATTGTGTCCAGTTCTGGAATCCTCAACATAAGGAGGAGATGGAGCTGTTGGAACGGGTCCAGAGGAGGGTACAAGGATGATCCAAGGGCTGGAGCACCTGCTGTACGAGGACAGGCTGAGAGAGTTGGGGTTGTTCAGCCTGGAGAAGAGAAGGCTGTGAGGACACCTTATAGCGACCTTCCAGTACCTGAAGGGGCTACAAGAAAGCTGGGGAGGGGCTGTTCACAAAGGCTTGTGGTGACAGGACAAGGAGCAATGGGTATAAACTGGAGAGGGGCAGATTTAGACTAGACATAAGGAGGAATTTCTTCACAATGAGAGTGGGGAGGCCCTGGCCCAGGTTGCCCAGAGCAGTGGTGGCTGCCCCATCCCTGGAGGGCTTCAAGGCCAGGTTGGATGGGGCTTGGAGCCCCTGGTTCAGTGGGAGATGCCCCTGCTCATGGTAGGGGTGGGACTGGATGGGCTTTAAGGTCCCTTCCAACCCAAACTATTGTATGACTCTGTGATCCAGTGTCTTGTGAACCACCCTTTGTTACTGCAGTGTAAATTTTAGCATGTGGCCAAAGGTCCTCTTGCTCCTTTATCTTTAGAGGGGGTTTCCAAGCTTCAGGTCTGATGTTCTCCCATCAGACTGTTGTGCATCTTCTTGTTTTTTTCCTTACTAGGTTACGGGAAATGGTCTATTCATGGGTAATTAGAACCAAGTACTATTAAATGGCAAGAAAAAAAAATAATGATGGAATATGCTGTGTATTTAAGGGCACTTCTTAACTGAGAGCTTGAACATAAAATTGTTGAGTATTCATTTTAGTGCATGGATAGACCTGATGTAGAAATTAAATTGGGAAATAAATTCTTTTTAAGGCTTTGTTTCCATCTGCTGTAGATTGAAAGGTCAGCTATAAACTTGAGAACAGTGTCTGAGTTTGCATCGGCTCTGAGCATTTTTAGATCAGCAGTGCCGGGAAGAATTATGAATTAGCCACCATCAGCCTCATTCGCTGCGCTTCTCCCTGCAGGAGAAAAGAGCCTAGGATGCACAAATGATTGTGACTTTTGTCTTTTTGTTTAAGAGCAGCTGTGGGTGACTCTCTGACTGACTGACTCTCATCCTTGCTTTACTTGCAGTGGCTTGGGATACATCACTGGCTCAAGCGTGAAGCAGGTAGCTGGAGATTGGCACTGGGCTCTGCGGGTAAGCCACTCTTAATAACATCCTAATAACAGTTGCGTTCAATTATCAGTGTCAGGAGGAGTTCTGTCGCACAATTCCTCCACTTGTTGATATATATCTAGAAGGTAAAGGATTGGAAATGGCATTGAAGTGCATAACAGATGTGTTCTCAAAGCAAATGGGAAAGGTATGCGGGATTGACTCATTGTGCTTGGTGTTTTTCCTGCCTGAGAGCAAGAGTTTTCCAATCACGTTATTATCAGTCAAACGTGATTTCTTCATGGGGATGGAAAGATGCCCTTAAATCAACTCCACAGTCTTTCAGTCCGTTGCTGTCAAGAAACTCCGAGAATGGCTTCCTGCTTTGAGGAAAAAACACTTTGTTCCAGTTTCCGCTTGTTTTTCTGCCCTGAGACAGTCGGTTTCCTTCTCTGTTAACCTCTTGGGACCTTGATAAATGTATTGAAAAGATAATAGACACCAGCCACATAGACACAAACAGATCCTGCGCACTAAGACGTCTTGGAAGGGCTGAGAGGAAGTGGCCCAGCAGAACTGTTCTCTGACCTTTGGCAGGCTGGGTGGCATGAGCCCCCATGAGCTGCATGCTCTGCCTCTGGCACTTCATGGAGACAATGAATCTCATGCCAACACCCTTTCCAACCGAAGATGATGAAGTAGATGGGTTCCCACCTCAAGCAAATGTGCCCTTCTGAGATACAGACCATTCCCTCCCTGTCCATCCGCAGCTAGGAGAGCGGAGAGACGTTTCCAGCAGTGAATCTGAAATGAGCAGTTTAATAGCCTATGGGATGGCTACCTCAGTCAGCAGCAGAAATACTTTAAGGGTGAAATTAGCTTTCAAGCACAAGGAATAAGAAACCCTAAAGCCCCTCCTCCTGGTCGGTGGGCTCTAACAAGGTTGGTACATTGGAGCGCTCTTGTGTTTCCATCTATAAAACCCAAATGATTAACTGGTGGAAAGAAATTCTCACAAGCTTCTTTCTCTGCAGATGAAGTCTCTGTAGTTATCCTGAGAAATCCAGGCGATCTGCAGGACTGTGTATACGGGGTCATGATTTCCACCCTAAGTTGACACATCGATGCATGATTTGAGAGGGCTTCAGGGGCACCTTATAGCAGCCTCTTAGTCCTTAATGGGGCTCCAGGAGAGCTGGGGACAGACTTTTTCGCAAGGCCTGTTGTGACAGGACAAGGAGTAATGGTTTTAAACTAAGGGAGAGGAGATTTAGACTGGATATAAGGAAGAAAATTTGCAGTGAAACACTGTCCTAGGTCTCCCAGGGAGGCAGGGGAGGCCTCATCCCTGGAAATGCTCAAGGTCAGGTTGGATGGGGCTCTGAGCAACCTGATCTGGCTGAAGATGTCCCTGCTTCTGCAGGGGGGTTGGACTGGATGACCTGTAAATTTCCCTTCCAATTCAAAGCATTTTATGATTCTGTGGTTGCCTGACTGTGCAAGTTGTGGGCCTTCTGCCAAGCTGCACACTTTTTGAGGGTTGTTTGGATGGTGTGGATTAGATTCCATACTCAGACAGCACATGTTGAGAGTTGATAGGCATCAGTGTAAAGCAGGCTCCATCCTGGTGGAAATTATTGTGCTCTTGCCAGAAGTGAAAACTTCCCTTAGGTGATGCTTCCCTTCTGTGATCTCCTGTGGTCTCCACATCTGGGAGAGGTCAAGATTAATCTGCACTTCACTGGGCTGAAGAAGACAGAAAGGCCCTTTGGCAAGTGGCAGCTTTATCTCTTGATCTAGCAGCAGTGTCAGTGTTTCACTGGAGCCTTCTGAATATCCATGGATACTGTCCTGTTGTGGGATTAAGCTTTTAGATAATACTCAAAGAGATTTTAAATTCTATGACCCTGGAAAATCACAGGATTCCCATAATATGGGAGTTTTTTGAGGGCTGTGTATTGCGTTCAACTGTAATAAGGCTGCTGGATAAGGTTTCACGTATCCCTGGATGAAGGATTTTCCCAGCTTTCCAGTTCTGAAATATTTTTGTCTTCTCTTCCTTTACTTAGAAGTCTAGATTTGTCATCTTTGGACATGAAACACTTGTAAAGGCCCTTGTCAGGTTATTATTGGAAGAACAATTTTTTTGAGCAGGAATTTCTTTGAAGTAACACATGTAGAAGAGACGGTAGTTTGGTGAAAATCCTTGTTCCTGTTTTCCTAACAAAGCTATTTTCTATTCTGGCAATGATGGAATTTCAGTGTCAAAACGAGAATCATGTTTGTAGCTTGCAGAACACTGTGTATTTTTGCCTGGTGATTGAGAGAAAGGATTGGAAACCGGGACACCTGACCCTTGAATGTGCCATTTTCCTATCTTCCATCCTGAATTTTCAGTGTTTCTTGGTGTATCTGAGGAAGTTACCTGGAAATGGGAAGGGATCCTGGAAGAGGGATCATAGAATCTTAGAATAATTTGGGTTGGAAAGGACACCTCCCACCAGATCAGACTGTTCTAAGCCTCATCCAACCTGGCCTTGAGCACCTCCAGGGATGGGGCAGCCATGACTTCCCTGCACAACCCGTTCCAGAGCGTCACCACTTTCATAGTGAAGAAATTCCTCCTTATGTCTAGTCTAAATCTCCAGTTCATACCCGTATGTGTGTCAAGCAAGGATTTCAAAGCCAGCTTGCTTCCTACATCCAGAAGTCTTTAACTTGGCCTCATGGCTTAAAAGCTCCTGCACGCTCCAAGGAACTAGTTGGTCTCTTAGCCCAGCTGGGATTGGGATTCCAGAGAGCTGAATATCACTGAAGAACTGTATTTAGATGAATCTTGGCACTTTAATGAAGAAACAGCCTGCCTTAATGAGAGTATTCGCCAAGCTGCCTGCTTCCAGAGCCCAGGGAATAACCGAGAGGAAGGGAAGGAGCAGATGCCTCAGTGTGCTTACAGATTCTGGCCTAGCTGTAAAGAATCGAGTTCTGAAATTGAACTAATGTAATCTGCTTCTTACTGACTCCTGTGCTAATTCCCTGCTCCTTTCTTGCAGGTATCGCCACTCCTGGGAATGATAACGGGGACACTCATACTGATATTTGTGCCTGCTGCTAAAAGAGGAAACGTGGAACAACTTGGGGGACAGCTGAAGGCTCGCAGCTCTTGGCTGAGGGACATGAAAGCACTCATCAGAAAGTAAGAGCACTCGTAAAAAGCTGTGACTCTAACGCTTAATAGGAAGATCCAGTGGTCTGTGATGCTTCTGAGCCTGGGAAGTGCCAACAGGCAGGGAGTTGCAGGAGGTTTCATCTGGGGACCCTGCAAAGAAAATCAAAGTTAACATTTTCATGCACTATTGACTGCAAAGGCGCTGATGGATCCCAGCTTTTGCTGTAACCTTTCTAAGATTCTGATCCAAGAGAGTGTCTGCTTTGTTTGGCTCATGACTCAGACAAATCCAGGATTTTGAAGTGTCAAAATTGCCATGTTCCTGTATTAATTGAATCCTGTGTTCTATTCAGCCCCTCACAACAAGAAGGAT
>WAAB01019020.1:0-70000 GCA_013389865.1 Piaya cayana
TGCTGAAGAGCAGGCATGGGGAAAAGTCCTGGACTAGACACAGTGGCAGATGGGAGCTGGACTCAGGAAATTGATTGAGGAAAGAACAAATCCAGGATCACTGGGCAAAACTACAAAGTTTTTATTGAATGCCAGCCATCAAAGAAGAGGGATTGGCCCTTGTGATCCTTCAGTTTTATACTGAGTATGATGTATATGGGGTGCAATACTGTGGTGGTCAGTTTGGGGTCACTTGTCCTGTCCACTTATCCCTACAGGTGCAACCTTTTTTCGCTACTTTCACTTATGGTATTTCACCAACTTTTGACTATGGCCTTGGTTTCACTAGGGATAAATATTAACAATGGCCTTTCTTCACATCAATGCCCTGTATTATTGCTTCTAGAGATGAACATTGTCTGCAAAACATGCAGTTAACTCACAGAAAATTAAGTTACTTATGGGAGGCTTAGCTGTAAAGTTAGAAAATTTGTCCTGCTTTAGCTCAAACCAGAACACTGGTTATTCATTAGTTTCATCTTTTTAAAGCAGCATTAGTGTTTGTTTCTAGTATGAGCCATATTCCATTGTCACACATATATATTATTTGAGTAACGAGCATTTTCATTAAACATTTGGATTTGATCCAATTTTAAATTAATACATAATGGTTAAAATAGTCTTAAAATACCTTTTGGTCCAAGAGTCTCAAGAACAAGCTTAAATTTAATCCCCATGTTCATATTTAGGTTTTCTGAGCTTTTGTAATTGGTCTTGCTTCATATGTATTGAGAACTGCTGTCTATCTTCATAAGTGAGATTAATTCTTAAAATATGTATTTAAGTAGAACCTCTAATCTTGACACTTGGGTTTTACAGTTTTATTAACATTTCTGGAATCTGAAATTCAAAATCCAGAATCCCATTTCTTAAAACTTCAGTCTAGGTTAAGATCATTTTTACATATTATCTGTCTTACAATGAGTCTTAACTGTTTATGATGTATATTACTGGCATAACGAAGTCCTTGTCATTACTGAATTATCAAGACATTTATGCTACTGGTTGCATCAGCAAGAGAATCCTGGTTCCCAAGGTGATTGATACAGACACGTCTTGAGGCATTGTTTTCTTGTGAGTTTCTAATTTTAAGTATCTAAAGTCATGTGAAGATATTTTTTGTGCCTGTCAGGTGGGTATTTTGCTTTGTGTGGAGATTTTTCATGTCCAGGAAGGAGACACAAAGGAACATGCAAAGACATAAAGCCTTCTGGGATAGCACTGGAGGACTGTCTCAAGAAGAGAGAGCCACACTCTCTGGGGTCTGCCCATACTGTCATAGAGGGCACCAGTTTGCTCACTACGGAGCGGAGGTTTGATGTGACCAGCCATATGCACAGTTGTGGTGATAAGGGCAATGGAGCACTGGAGATAGAGTGACCTACGCTGGGAGTATGGACCAATATAAAGAAAAAAATTGTGCTTCTGTGCTCTATCTATAGACCACGTTTCCAAATCTTAGTACCATTCTTCTATATACACTGTATTAAAGTGATACACAGGCATACCTTGGATATAAGTGGTCTACTTATATTCAAATCTAAAGAAAAGCAAATTTTCAGAATACAGTATAAAAATAGAATATAAGCCATTTCTCTTTTAATCTTAATTTTTGTGCCTGATTAAGGTCTTTCCATTGTTAGTTAAGAGGTGTTCACTAAAAAGGTCAGGAGTCCAAGTACCTTAGAGAAGAATTTTGCTACAAGATTCCTACAGAATTTGCTACAGATTCCTACATAAATAACAACATTTTCATCAAATACAATAAAGAAGAAAATGTAATGTGGTTTATTTTTATATATAGTGGATAGATGAGTTATCACTGGAATATGAAGCTTCTCTGTATTTGGCTTGGGCTGCCTCACTTTCTCGGTTGTGAAGACATGGATAATCAGTTCATGTCACGTCTTCTCTTATTCAAAGGCTTGCGGTTCTTTTCATAGCATCATAGAATAATAGAACCATAGAATGGTTTAGGCTTGAAGGGACCTTAAAGAGCATCTAGACCCTACACCCCTGCCATTGGTAGAGACACCTTCCACTATATAAGGTTGCTCAAAGCCTCATCCAACCTGGCCTTGAACACCTCTAGGGATGGGGCATCCACAGCTTCTCTGGGCAACGTGACACGGCTCCACCACTCTCACAGTAAAAATTTTCTTCCTAATGTTTAATCTCTCCTCTTTTAGCTTAAAACCCTTACTCCTTGTCCTATTCCTGCACTCCCTGATAAAGAGTCCCTCTCCAGCTTTCCTGTAAGCCCCTTTAAGTACTGGACGGCTGCTATGAAGTCTCCCCAGAGCCTTCTCTTCTGTAGGCTAAACAAGCCCAACTCTCTCTTCTGGGAGGTGCTCCAGTGCTCTGATCATCTTCATGGCACTCCTCTGGACTTACTCTAACAGATCTATGTCCTTTCTCTTGGAAGTCTTTTCCACCTGAAACAAAAGCAATGTTGTTTTCAAACTTGTCATATTTTGTATGATTTCAAGGTGAAAAAACTATAGATTACATGTATTTTCAAAACAAGCCCCTTTCTCCATACTCCAAATGAAAAGCACCTATAAAGTAATATTTTCAGAAGTAGCCACTTATCCCTGCTGCCAGTGAAGCTGATAGGAGTCTTATTGATTTCATTAGGAAAAAGTTTAGAACAATATTTTATTCTTTTGAAAATATCTGCAATTATTCTTCAAATAATTAATACAAAAGAAATAAATATTTAAATTATTGCCATATAGATGAAGAAAATTCCATTTTCTTTACAGCTGTGTTGTATCTTGCTTTCATTCTCAGGAGTCAAATCACCTGTGCCCGGTAAACCTCTCTCCTATTCCTTTTCTTTGCAAGTGTTATTTCTGATAATTATTTTCCCTCACTTCTTCTGATCTGCTCTGTTACTGAGGGTTTTTAATGGAGTCAATGNTCCACTATATAAGGTTGCTCAAAGCCTCATCCAACCTGGCCTTGAACACCTCTAGGGATGGGGCATCCACAGCTTCTCTGGGCAACGTGACACGGCTCCACCACTCTCACAGTAAAAATTTTCTTCCTAATGTTTAATCTCTCCTCTTTTAGCTTAAAACCCTTACTCCTTGTCCTATTCCTGCACTCCCTGATAAAGAGTCCCTCTCCAGCTTTCCTGTAAGCCCCTTTAAGTACTGGACGGCTGCTATGAAGTCTCCCCAGAGCCTTCTCTTCTGTAGGCTAAACAAGCCCAACTCTCTCTTCTGGGAGGTGCTCCAGTGCTCTGATCATCTTCATGGCACTCCTCTGGACTTACTCTAACAGATCTATGTCCTTTCTCTTGGAAGTCTTTTCCACCTGAAACAAAAGCAATGTTGTTTTCAAACTTGTCATATTTTGTATGATTTCAAGGTGAAAAAACTATAGATTACATGTATTTTCAAAACAAGCCCCTTTCTCCATACTCCAAATGAAAAGCACCTATAAAGTAATATTTTCAGAAGTAGCCACTTATCCCTGCTGCCAGTGAAGCTGATAGGAGTCTTATTGATTTCATTAGGAAAAAGTTTAGAACAATATTTTATTCTTTTGAAAATATCTGCAATTATTCTTCAAATAATTAATACAAAAGAAATAAATATTTAAATTATTGCCATATAGATGAAGAAAATTCCATTTTCTTTACAGCTGTGTTGTATCTTGCTTTCATTCTCAGGAGTCAAATCACCTGTGCCCGGTAAACCTCTCTCCTATTCCTTTTCTTTGCAAGTGTTATTTCTGATAATTATTTTCCCTCACTTCTTCTGATCTGCTCTGTTACTGAGGGTTTTTAATGGAGTCAATGTTAAACAGATCATTGGAAAATCTATTTTGTATTTACAGTGAAAAATGCTTTTCTTCTTCTTCTTCTTGACATACACTTAACCTCAAGGAAAAATACCTAGCTTTCCACATACTTAAATAGTGTACATAACATCCAGGAAATGATTGATGAGGTTATCAGAGTTCCTACCTCAGGAATACTGTATGTTTTCCATGCATAATATTCTGGTTAGAACTGTAGAACATATTACTCTTACATTCTGAAGTGAATTTTCAACCTGGCCATCTTTGTGTGTATATATATACACCGTTTAATGGGATCTGGAGAGTGGAAGGAATGAAAGAACTAAAAACATGAAAAGTGAGGAGGACCAACAAAATATAAATTAAACCACAATAAGACTTTTTCAAAACAGATAGCTACAGATACTGCCATTTGACAGATGTGACATGAAATTCTAGTTCTGCTAAAATAAATAAGAATTTTGGTGTTCATTAAAAAGGGTTTAAGACTTCACCCAAATATTCCATATTCCCTGTCAAACATTCATTAGGAACACATGGACTTAGAGGCACATAGCTGGATGCAAGAGGGGAAAAAAAGTCTGTTTATTTTCTGATAATGTAAGCCTTTGTTCTGAGTTATTAGAGCATAAATGAACCATCCTAATTTGGGTAAAGAACCTGAAATTTTGTTCACAAGAGGTCTCAAATTAAGTTTCCTCAAGCCCAAAACATTGAATGAAATGTGTCACAATCCTGTACAGTCCCTCTGACTAGTGCTACCACAATACAAATATACTACACTGTTTGAGAAGAGGTGCAGAATGGATCCTGGCCAGCATAGCAAGCCCTTGATTGTCTCAGTGAACACCCCTTTCTTTCCAGTTGTCTATGACATAAACACAAATATTAATTTAAATTTCACTTCTTTTTACACTCACCAGAAACAAACAAACAAACAAACAAAAACAGGTTTCAGTGTAACTGAGAATCAGGCCTTCTATTTATTACTATCAGGCCATTTAATCACAAATTCCTGTAGCTATGACACAAACTCTCCATTAACTGAAATAAAAATCCTCACTGTGTGTTCTCTTATTTGATGCTCTGATCATAACCTAGTTTAGAAAAAACTCTTAAAACCAGTTTTTTCTTTCATTACACCTTTAGCTGTGTTTATCCACCTGCTTCTTTACACAGCTATATTTTCCTTGCCGTCTTTTCCCATCCTCCTACATGCCCTCAGGAGCTGACCCTTGACCACATTGCTGAAGTCTTACAGTTCACCCTGGGACAATCCTTGATTATGAAGCAATGTCAGAGTCAAAATCCAGGTCTCTGGGTTGCAGTGCAGTGCCAGTGAATGGTACCTGAGGTAATATACAGACTATTTATCTCCTCTTATGTCCCTCCATTTTGGAGTGGAATACATTTATAGTTAAATACATTTGCAGTGAATTTTATTTTGATTTGGGACACAGACCTAGAACTGGTAATGTATCAGCAGATTTCAGCTAATTCAAATGTATGGATGTTGATGTCAAGTTATATGAAGTCTATGGATTTAACAAAACGCCGTACAGTCCACTGACCTCTGACACAGAAACAAAACTAGTGAAACATTAACAGTCATGCTGAAGTCAATGGATCCTACTAAGGAATTGGTTCATCTCTGAAGGCTTTAAAAGATATGAGTATTTCACAGGAAAAAAGCCACACAGATTTTATACCTGGTGCACAGCATTGCTATACGACATTCCTACAGCATGTGTTTATAGTATACAAATGTTAATGAGATGATTGCTCCTGACAATCAATGTGGATAAATACAGCTGCCATATGACAATAACAGGATAATATCCTCCCTAAAAGCCTTTTTTAAAAATTTTGAAATAAATTCTTTCCATTCCTCTCATTCTTTAGTCTCCAAAAAGGTATTTTTTGGATAATAATACATCTACAAGCTATCGAGTTGGATATTGAGAGGCTATACCCATTGCGTGCTAAGCGTGCATAGCAGCAGCAGAATGCTAGTCCTCACCTTCCCATTTAATTTAAGTAGATTTTTAATACAGTTATAAGAAGCAACCTCACTTTTATCTGTGCCTGGATTGCTGTCAGCAGTGATGGTGACTGGTCACTAGCAACACTTCTCCAGAGTATTCACTGCCAGACCAGAGAATACTCACAGTGCTTCAAAGGTTATCATCTGTGTACTTCATGCAGAATCCAGGAGCAGCAACTACTCTTTTTTCAAGTGAGGAAAGTGAGGCAAAAAGTAACAATGACTCAGTTCAAAAGCAAAATCTCTGTTTCCTGATTCCCAGGCTACAGGACAGCCCTTCCATCCCTGATGGCCTGCCTCAAGTATTGTCTTTTTCCATTAAGCAAATATTGATTTTGTTCTCCTGCTTGAAAACAGAATAGAAATTAACATGGCTCTTTTTGGTTACTCCATTGTTTGTGAATCACTTGGGAGTAGTATTTATTAGTTAACTGCTGTTGCACATCCAGTAAGAACTCACAACCATTTTTTCCCATGATATGGGTTAAACAGCAGCTATTAAAGATGCTCCTATATGACAAAGTGCCAGGCTTCTCTTTTTTTTAACATCATGCAGACAGTCCAACCCTTGACATATGAAACAGATGATGCCATTTAGAAGAAATAGGAGAGGGGCATTCGAAGATCTTTTTATTTATTTTATGAGCATCCAGGCCCTTGTCATAATTACCCATTTAATACTGTGGTGGTGATGATAATGCTACTTATTTTTGAACATAGATGAGAGGATACAATTTCTGTCTGAAAGAACAGACTTCTAAATCGACACAGGATCTCATTTGAATTCTGTCTAATCCCTTGAAGTAGCTGGGATTAGTAAGAGATGGGGAGGATCAAAGGGTGATAGGAAAAGATGCAAGTGAACTGCCACAATGAGAGTTGGTGGTGGCAGGCACAGCACACTGGGATTTTGGAGGTTTTCTAATACATGTAACACTAGTCTTGGGGAACCAGGATACAGATGTCCTCTCTCAAGTAATGCATGACATATTACTTGAGAGTTTAGGCAGAAGGATGGCAAAATTACTAGAGTAATAAGCCTATTATTTCCTAAAGCAATCTTTGTGAGAAAACTTGATTGGGATGGCAGAAAGGGAAAGTCACGTGAGCTGACTGTGATGTACCACAGATTCACTAAAAGACAGGGGGAGAATTGTTTCACTGTTCAATACCTCAGTTTCCCCATCAATGAAACAGAAGTAATGAAATGTACTGATTGTTGTGAAGTATTTTGAAAACTAGAGATGAAAAGTCCTAAGAACTTGAGGCTCAATCCAAAGCCCTTTGAAGTCTTGAGAAGGCCCTTGATTCAGTTATCTTAATTTGCATTTGCCTTAGTCTGCAAGTCACCCACCAGTCTCCTGAAATTTGGAAATGTACCACCCAATGCATTTCTCAAAGATGGAAAAATATATTCTCGAGTAATCATTATCATTATCTTTGACTATTTGACTACTCAGTTTGAATTTACAAAGCAGCAGTGCAATATATGCATTTGGATTATTTGTAATATTTCGCAAGATCAAGGTGGAAACTTAGAAAATGGAGAAGAAAAAAAACCCAGCATGTTTCTCTGACACCAAAGAACGAACTCTGACAGAAACAAGCTTTTTTTTTTTTATCTTTTTTCTCTGAAGATAGATGAAAAAGATCAGGAGAAACTATGTCTCATTAGAAGTAAATGCAGTCTGTTGTAATCTGTACTAAATTTACCAGGTCATGTCTTCTAAGAAGATATTAGGCACCAAAGGGCATGTAGCTAGATTGAAAAAAACAGCGCAAAAAGTATTTAGAAGTTGGTGTTTAGTCTTTTTCAATATAATAAATGAAGTGGTGCAGACTTTCCAGAAGAATTTTAAATCTTTCAGTGTGATAGGTAAGGTGAGAGAAGGTTGTAAGACGAATGACAGTTTTGCTCATTATTCAACAAAGCTCACAACAAATGAAATGGATGCCTTCAGAACATACTTGGTTATCTTTTTCTGGAGACTAAGCAGCTTCTTTTTGCTAAAAGAGAAATATTATCTTTATGAAGAAAATATTTTTCCTAATCAATATTTTTTTAACCTCTGGGTTATTATTTCCTCAAATATCTTTTTAATTTTTTCCTCAAGATTGGTCTATGTACTTTAATGAAAATATCTGCAGAACAGACACATGCTATTGTTCACATTAAAGCTTTCAAAGGTTATTAACTGTGATGGGGCATTACTTGTCTTCAGCACATTTTTCTGTAACGTATCACATTCTTAGGATGTTTGTGTGTGTATCTATATAATTGGGAGCGGAAAGAATTAGCTGTTGGCAAAGCAGAAATATCCACACACTGGTAACAGTCATAGTTCCTGGACATACACATTCTCTTCTTGCTATGCCACATAATCCCTGCATCTTGTGTATGCTACGTAGCTTCTTTCTGCTTCAGCTGAGGTATCTGTTAAATGGGGTTAATACCACGGGGACATTTCTGTATCTTTCCTAACCACTTCAGAAGTGGCTTAGTGATTTATGGAAACTTTTGCATTTATTTTTATAAAACTTCCTGTGATGAAAAATAATGTAACTCTTGGATTTTCTTTTTTTTTTTTCAGTTTTAGAATAGAAAATATGCAAAGATTATCAGAAGATATTTACATCTAAGAAACATTATTCCAGCTGGCCATTCTCCAGAGTTCTTTTTCCTCTTCTCATGCCAGGTTGTTATTTTGGAGCTTAAATTCTAAGGAGTACATACTCCTGTTTACTTCCATCAGGACTTTGGCTGTTAGAGAATTGTTTGGGTTAGCCCAATGCTATTTCTTTTGGAGCCCTCCTTCCAGATCCAATACTAGTCAATAGGTTTGAATGTATACCCTCTAACCAGATGTGGACCATACATCAAAACAGAGCCTTAGATGTTTTATTATTTTTTGAGCTATGTCCAGAACAGGATGATGAACACTGTGTTTGAAACTGCTGATGCTGTTGAAAAACCCCACAATAAAGTATTTCTTGCTATCTTTTGTACTTGACTACCAAGCTGAAAGCAAGATTTTGTAATAAATGGCAAATCATGATCACTTTCTTTTTTTGTGTCTATTACCTATCTTATTTGGAGAAACTCAGACAACTATTGCTTGATTATTGGGCTCAATTCCAGTATGCTTGTAAAATTTCAGTGTCCTCTCTCATCTTGCTCCCCTGTTATCAGAGTTCTCTGTGCATTCTTCCCTGGCCTCTCAGTCCTCTTACAAATTGCACTGTCTATCCCATATTAGTTTGGGTGTACAATTTTAATTGAGCCTGTATCACAAACTTGATAACTTATTTAGAAGTAGGTAGAATCTCGGATCTCACCTTGCTCATAAACACTTTAATTTAAAAGTCATGCCCTTATCGTTGCTGGGCCACATTTTAATTACTAATCAAGCTAAGTCCAGAAAACTGATCGCAGTAAAATATAGTCGAATTTATGATTGGGAATATATGTTATAGTAGTATGTGATATCATGAGACCAGACTTGATCTACACCTCCTTTCCTAGTCTATCTGCTATGTGAACATGAAGGGGTTTCTTCTTGTCCTGTTTCATTTTCTTTTTTTTTATTTTATGAGTTTGGGGACTTCACCTAAGTGAATAACATTGGTTTAAATATACACATAAATGATATAAGGGTGCATTTCTTTTTGTGAGATCTGAGCTGATGGAAGTAAAGGGGGAATTTGCTAGTGCTTTAGGGGAGAATGTGACATTCCAACTTTATAACCAAACTCTTCTACAAGCTGGGGCTCAGATTAGGGCCCAACACCCTCTGCTTCAAATTCTTATTTCAGATTTTTTTATTTGTAAAATTTTGGCTGTTTTTTTTATGTTTAAGAGCATGATCCAATGCTGTTAAAAGTACTAGAATATTCCCATCAGTTTCAACTACTCTATATCAGAACAAAAGGTAATAAAATACTCAGTGGATTAATTTTTCACCCTATAGGTCTTTAAGGTTACTTTATTTTTTAGAGCTTGAATAAATCATCAGGGATTAAGAAAGCATCTCTAATGTTAATATCAGGGGCAAATTGCTTTGTTAGCAAAATGTACAGTATTGTTCTTGTTCATGGTGCATTGAACATATTACTGGATTAAGCAAAGGAAAACTGATAATGAGAGATCTTGTTTTCTAAATATATAATTAAACCTGTAGAGGAATAGATTCTCCCAGGCAAGTAAATGGATGAGAAAACATTTCATGTAGATATCAACAGATATCTTGGGGAAACTCATGGTCCTAGAATTCATGAAAAAAAAAATTCCAGAATCCTTCATATCATGCTTTCAGTGTCATGTGCCAGATTCACTTGTTTGCAATACTGAAAAAACAAATTATGTCCATCATGGTTAGTGGATCAAAAATTAAGTTTCTGATCTCGAACTAGCGTTATGAAAGTTAAAGTTCCCATGGCACTGTGCAGCACTACTCTAGCAATCCCTGTTTTCTTTTTTCCTTATGTGCTGCTTACCCTTCCATTTGTACTGCATCTGCTGCAAACACATGGTTATGTTAGTCAGGTGGGCACAGCTTCCATTATAGCCACAGTCATAATTATCTTTTTTTCCTGTTTTCCTGTGGCATCCTGCTTGCCTTATTTGTGCTCGCATGAAGACTACTACTTCTAGCATCAAACTGATCACTTCGATGTGTAATAAACACCACTATTATCCTTTGGAAGTTTTCTTCTAAAGCACAAAATCATGTCTACTAGTGAATGAATACCTAAAATACAAGCTTACTGAGATTAGCATCTGTGTTTTCTTCTAAGACCTCTCTTCCAAGCAAAGCTGTGTACAAAGTACCTTCCAAGGTCAAGTTCAATAGCAAGAAATCTCCAGCCGACAGAGGTGTATAGGATAACTGATACAGGCACATGCTGGAGAATGAGAATGGGCAATGAGTGAACATCCACCTGCAGTTTTTCCCTCTGAAACATTAATACAAGACCACAGGAAGCTGCTGTTGTTTCAGCTTCTCAGAAATTATAGGCTGTTTCTGTATCTTAGTGGTACATTAAACAGAGACTGAGCAATGCAGATGCATATGAAGAGCCTCCTTCCTACATGCTGAGCAGTTAAGGGACATTGGCACCTCACAGAGCTGGGCCTCAGAGGAAAATATCCCCATGGCTTTTCTAAACTTGGATATTTCTGAAATAGATGTTATGGAATAGCTATTCTAAAAAGCTTTTTTTTTCCCAGAAGAAAATTGTGTATGCATAGGAGGTTGACAGAAGGGGGTAGGGGAGCTCAATAACCCAAGAAAATCTTCATCCTATAGCCAAACATCTTTCAGTATTTATATTCTGGCTTAAATGTACAGAGAAAATGTCTACAAATACCCAGGCTAGTAGAGATTCTAGAAGTATTTCTTATTGCCTTACTCATTGCTGAAGGTGGAAAACTCCTCTGCACACCTGGCTTTCTGGAGCATTCAGTCTACCTCCTTCCCACCTGACTGCTGAGCTGCTTCTGACATTTTCATGGATTCATAGATTCACTAGGTTGGAGAAGACTTCTTGGATCATTGAGTCCAACCATTCCTATCTACCCCTAAACCATGTCCCTGAGCACCTTGTCTACCTGCCTTTTAAATACCTCTAAGGATGATGACTCAACCACATCTCCCTGGGCAGCTTCTTCCAGTGCCCAATGACCTTTTCCATGAGAAATTCTTTCTGATATCTAGTCTGAACCTCCCATGGCACAGCTTGAATCCATTGCCCCTTGTTCTGTCCCGTATCACTTGGAGAAGAGGCCAGCTCCCTCCTCTCTACTACCTCCTTTAAGATAGTTGTAGAGAGCAAAAAGGTAACCCCTCAGCCTCCTCCTCTCAAGGATAAACAACCCCAGTTACCTCAGCCGCTCCTCAAAACACTTGTTCTCTAGCCTCTTCACCAGCTTTGTTGCTCTTCTCTGGAGATGCTCCAGAGCCTCAACATCCTTGTAGTGAGGGGCCCAGAACTGAACACAGTATTTGAGGAGCAGTCTCACCAGTGCTCAGTACAGGGACAAAATAAACTCCCTGGACCTGCTGGCCACACCGTTTCTGATACAAGCCAAGACGCCTTGGGCACCTTGGCCACCTGGGCACACTGCTGGCTCATGTTCACTCGGTTTTTCTCTTCCAGGCAGCTTTCTAGCCACTCTTTCCCTAGTCTGTAGCACTGCATAAGGTTGTAGTGCCCCAAGTGCAGGACCTGGCATTTGGCCGTGTTAAACCTCATCCCATTGGTCTCACCCCAGCAGTCCAGCCTGTTCAGATCCCTTTGCAGAGCCTCTCTACCCTCTGACAGATCGACACTACCTCCCAGCTTAGTGTCATCTGCAAACTTACTAAGGGTGCACTTAGTGCCTTNCCTGTAGGTGGGTCACTTTGTCATAGAAGGCAATCAGGTTAGTTTGGCAGGACCTGCCTTTCGTGAACCCATGTTGACTGGGCCTGATCACCCGGTTCTCTTGCATGTGCGTCATCATAGCACTCAAGATCACCTGTTCCATGACTTTCCCTGGCACTGAGGTCAGACTGACAGGCCTGTAGTTTCCTGGATTCTCCTTCCGACCATTCTTGTAAATGGATACAACATCAGCCAGTCTAGTGGAACTTTCCCAGTCAGCCAGGATTGCCAGAAGATAATGGAAAGGGGTTTGGCAAGCATGTCTGCCAGCTCCCTCAATACTCTTGGGTGAATCCCATCTGGCCCCATCCCTCGACCATCTTCCAGCCAAGGTCTTTTAAGTGCAGGGCGGACTGTGCTCCAGAGTAACAAAATTCGGGTGTGTGTTCTTGAGCACTGAGGTCAGATCTAAGTGTCTGGGAAGTTTTCTGCTTTTGGTGATCAAGGACCATAATCTCTGCTCTACTTCTTCATCATATAGTAGTCGTCTTTTTTCTGATCACTAGTCAGATAACATTAGCAAGATAGGTCTTTTTGTTGGGTCTGATCTCAAGTCCATTGAAGTCAATAGAAACGAGTCCTACCCAATTCCAATCTGACTAATGTTTTAACTCATTGTGGTTTTAACCTAAGTAAGACACTTAAATTATGCATTAAATTTCTACCTTTGTGTGACTGCCTTCTGCTCTTCTCCCACTCAAAAATTCACAATGCAATGGAAGGAAGTAGGTTTTCGGAATTATTTTTTAAAACTGTATTCTTTTCTCCACAACTGCAAAATGCAATTTAAGCTTTTGTGCACAGAAATGCTGAGATTTACAGAAAGACACTTCTAAAATGCATGCTTCACTTACCTTTTTGTGGTGCTGTATCTCTTTGGCCTTTTGATATTTTAGTTTGGAGAGAAGCAACAGCTCTGCAACAATAGTGACTAGCAGAGGGTCTCACTAGAGTAACACTGCAGTGCAGATGAATTATGAAAACAGATGGTGGGTAATGGCAGCTGAATTAAAAATAACACCATTATTAATCTAGAGTCATTTCTACAGAAATCTACCTATGGTTCTCAGCAATTTATAGATAAAGGACTCTATTTTGCCTTTCAGTTACAACAAAATGAGTGCATAGTCCCGGCAACTGTAGGCAGCACTCTGTGTTCCATCTGTTGTGCTCTACATTAAACCAGCTCTGCTGGGTTCTGTCAGCAGGTGAGCCGATGGTATCATATGTTGAATAAAGTATTTTTGTTGGAGTATAAGCTCTTTCCACACTACTGAAGAAGCAGAAGGACTTTGCAGAAAGTATTATTCCCATAAGCCAGAGATATCCTTTCTCCCCTTTTCAGAAGAGCAGAAGACTCCATATTCTTGTCTTTATTAGTACTCAACAGGCTTCATGAAACAAAGGAGTGAGAAGACCATACCTAAGTGAAAAGATCACACTGGCAAGCTGAGCGGCTAACAGAACATCCATCTGAACTACCATGAGAAGCTGAGCTTCTACTGACTTTAGGCTATATCTGTCTAGATGCTTGTATGGTGACACATTTAAATGTGTGAAAATCCTGAAATATTAACCTTAGTAGGGTGTTGCCAGGTACCTCATCTCTGGATTTGCACTGCTCTGAGAATTAAGGGTTATGTTTGAAAGATGAGTGTGTTACTCATATATATCTGCAAATCCAGCATTATTGCAGAATATCCCTGATGACACTGTAGTTTGTATGTGCTAGAAAAACACAGGAACAGGAGCAGAAAAGCCAAAATTCAGTATCTGAAAATCAGAAGCAACAAAATGAAATTCACTACTATGTTGTGGAATCAACCTGGGTAGTCAATAAAACTAAGACTCTTTTAAAACTAAAAAGATGGATATTGTCCACACAACAGAAACAACATGATTATTTTTCTGAAGTGCCAATAGGAACTTTCTAACCACTTGCAATTTGACTGCAGACATTCATTTTATAATACTACTTTCCCGTGGTATATTTCGTAGGAAAACCAGAACTGGTGTAGTGCTGATGATGTTTTCTGCAATTTCTAACCAAATTCTAGAATCTGCAACAAACTAAAATAATTCTGAATCTTACTGTTAAACTGTTGCAGAGACAAGAAGCAATTATGTGAGATAGTTGTTCTGCCTTAAGAAAGAGAATATTTAATTTTTTTCCTCTGCAATTTATCTCTTTCAGTGATGAAAATAATTACTTCATCTTGCAAGCATAGAAACTTGTTAACTCAAAGAACATTTAAAAATCACTAAAAAGTAAAAAAAGTACAAATAAATTAACAAATTAACATTGATTTTACGCTCAATAAAGTTAAAATCCTACAACTGAAAGTGAATATATTTCAGTAATGCTGGTAAAAATTAGAAAACAGAAGTCCTGGTGTTTTCACACTAGTATAGTGATTTATTTATTTAAGAGTATTGTGATTTTAATTTCAGTAATTCTTTTGGGCTTTGAATTGTTGCTTTAGCTGACTATATGTGTGATGGTTTCGGCAAAAATCATCCCAAAACTACTAATAATTTTAAGTGTTGCAGTTAAGACAGCAATATACAGTCGAGAGGCATATTATTTTACTGTCCTTGTTCTGTTGCACTTTTGTATTAGTGAAGTCTTTCCCAAGCAACTGGCATGATTAAATTCAAGACTTTTAACTGGTTCAAGTCAATGCTGACTGTGATCATAAATACCATCTTTCAGTTCAGGTGTCTTGGACAGCAACTAGACTGCTTATATGCAGTTTCTTTTAACCCTTGTCTGGGGACAGTACTGGAACAGAAATTTTAGAAAAGATCATCTGTGCTATACTATGTAATTTTGGGATATTTTTAAAAATCTCATGTAAAATAGTTAGAAGGTGGGCTTCAGCTTGTTGTTCCTTAAATGATGCCAGCACTGTCTTCTTCTTTGTCTTCCAAAACATTAAATTATGCAAACAAAAATAACCCCAGCCTATCCCCTTCAGCATTATTTCTGATCCTGAGCAGGGTTCATTTATACTCCAGGAGACTTACAAAGCTGCAGTGTTTGAAATTCAGTCGTTAGCATCCCATCTTTCAGACCACTAATATTAGCAGTGCTATCAACACAGATTACAGATCCTGTTAAGGGAAACAAGGGCTGAGTTCCTCTCCCTGGCCCTCCACGTGCCTATGAGTCCACTATACCATTGCAATTTCTAAACAAACAGTTTTGTGCTTCTGCTCAAACCCTGAATAGCTATGCGTTTCTTGGTCTGTTAGAAGATTGTTGGTATTTAAAATACACAGTATAAGTGAAGATATACAAGGCTCTTCATGAAGGGAATTTCATAGAAGTTGTGAATTTGACAGCACTTACTTGAAGTTCTCAAAAATACCCACAATATTTTATATAACCAGTTGCTGGAAAAAAAAATATAAATATTCTGCCTAATAGAATGTATTTACTATACTGATAAGTCTGAAGCACAAATGAAACTACAAGTCCCCATAGTGATCCAAAATCATGAACCAGGACTGTAAGACTACCTTAATTTGCAGAAATGAAACGCACATGTGCTTATTTTCCCTCTTTTTTTTCAGGCAATATAGCACAGTGAGGTTATATTTTCAAGCTTTCTCTATACATACCGGTATTAGAAGTTTAAAATTTTAGATGAAATATGAGATTCCCAAGCAATAAAGACTCCTGGAACTGGAATTTTAAGGAAAATCAATGATTGCAAGTCTTTGCTATTACATTTGTCTGTGGGCTGGTTTGCTCTCCTGAAGAATGCAACTGCTGTATTAGTTCACACCACAAGTGTTTTCAACAGTGGTTGCTCCTATGTGTTTAGCAAAATACTATAAAAAGGAGGTACACATAAAGTCATCCTCCTGACTTCCTACAGTGAAGAACCAGACCACTGTATTCCCTACCCACTATCTTGTACCTTTGCATTTCATAAAATCCTGTGGCAATGGGTTCTATAATTTAATTGAATGCTCTTTTTTTAATGTATCTCTGTGTGTTTGAACTGCGTTATTTGACCACGCTACTTGCTTTTCTTGAGCTCTTATCTTGTAAGTAACAGTGACCAACCAGTCTGTGTTCAAGCTGACCCATTATGCATGGTTTGTACTTTCTTTCTCCTGTTATATCCCTTCTTGGTCTTGACTGGCCTAGCTCCTGCTTTACCTCATACTTCTGGAGTCTGGTCCTTAACAGACTTACTACGTGAAAATATTAATGTTTATTTATACTCAGTTGTATCCACCATAGTTCCTCAAAGATCACTCATCTGAAAGACACAAGCATTGCAACTTTAGTCCCTTGTAAAGGATGTGATGAGTTGTGATGGTGTGATAGCCAGGAAAATACTTTTATGCATGACAGTAATTTTTGGGGACTGGAAAGTGGCTGCAATTGACTGCAGATAGATTCTGAAGTGACCCTATTCTGTTATTTTTATACTCCCTCTTTTCCTTCCCCTCCAAAAATAGTTGGGAATAATGTCAGCTACAAAGGTAGTAGAAAACATCAATAACTACTTGTCTCAGTGACTTGTGACAGAGGACTTGGGAGCCACTTAGTCAATATCTTAATGGAGATGCCTGTTAAAAATACACTGTTATCTTGTTGGTAGATAAAGAAGATAAAAGACAGATGTACAATGGAAAACATTACAACAAATCTAAATGGTGGCATTCTACAGTGCCTCACACTGAATGAATAGGACTGAACTGAGACAACAGGGAATGAAACTCAAAATATTCAGCAAACCCTGAGCAGCTGGAGACTTGAATGTTTGGTTACAGTGCTACTACCTTGGTTCTTGCAACTTTTTTCTTTTTTCATTCAGTGTAAAAAACAGGCAAAAAATGGGACGTGGGCAACTGAATAACTGGAAGAATGGAAGCTGGACAGGAAAAAATGGGACAACAGCAGTCATTGGCGATAGAAATGAAAGACTGGAGGCTGAGAGAGAATATCCAAGTTTCAGAGCTGAGAACATGATCATCAGAAAGATTCTTAGATTTCTTCCAGAGCTTCTGTGTAGAGGGTAATGAGTCTGTAAGGTCTTATGCTGTGTAGGTTCAGCTTGGACAAGAGAATCAGGAAGGAATGAAAAGACCTGACTCTTGAAAAATGAATGGTAGATATTTGGGACAGGAATTGAGTTAATTTCCCTTATATTTATTCCTCCAAATAATACTCCAAGCTTTTGGGGACTGATGAGGAAAACCAGGCTCATTTACACTCTCGTGACGCTAACTAGTGCAACGGAGATGTGATATACACTAAATAAAATTTCTGACAATAGATCCAGTTAATAGGATATTCTCACAGGTGTGTCAGTCAGTTCAATGTCTTTCCTTTTTTTCCACTGTTTATTTTAATGGTGAGCAATTAGTACCAGAAATTGTCTCTCAGAAGTTGTGTCTTATAATGAAGTACGTGATATAATGAGGCCGAAGTCCAAAATAGTGTGCAGTCCTAAGATAAATAACCATAAAATTTGAGATTCTTGTTTTGAATGACTGACAGCAGGTCTGGATTCCATATGATTTTAGTATGTCAAAAGAACTACCCTTCTGCAATTCTGCATGGGGCTTCCAGCACAACTAGGGGTTTGGCTGGGTCCACTCTAATGTCAGCTATGTGTCAATGCATTCACACATCTGTAACTGCTGCCTTTACATTTGGGTACCTAATTTTTAGTAGCTGTGGTTGCAAAATGGAACCTTTTCTCAAGGGAATGATTTTGGGTTTTTACTATTTCTTTTTTTAGATGTTAAAGTTCTAGAAGAAGGATGTTAAGAGAGAATATTAGAAAGTTGAACAGTTGTTTGAGAATTTGAGTGAAGGATTAATGGCACAGTTTTTCAGAACTTGCTTCATGATCAAGGATTGAGGTCTTGCCTGTTTTTAGAGTAACTGCAATAGTGGCTATCAACCAAAAGTGCACAAAAAACTTAGGATCTGACCTTGGCTTGACAGGAAAAGTCCATTCAAGTGCATTACGCTATAACAATAAAACCTGTTTCAGACATGGTGCAATAATATTAACATAAAATTTCAAAATTAGTTTTACTTGCATTTTGATTTTTCTTTCCTAATCATGGACACTTTTAGTTGAAAACCAAATGAGGCTACAGAGTGATAATTCAAATAATCTCCTTGTTCTGATTTTACTGTTGTTACACTTTCTACTGCTATATTTTTTACTACAGTGAAACTGATAAATGTATTGTAGGAATTTCTATTTGATTACCAAATCCCAGTCAGGCAGAGTCAGATCACAAACCTCCAATGGACATATATGTGTGAGTTTTTCAATCAAATCTGACAGAAATTAATTTGAGGCTAACATTTCCCTTTGAGATGCCTTCTGCGTGTGCTTGTGCACACAATACAAGTTTTCTCCTGATAGAAGTTCTTAAAAAGGACCTTGATTTTAAGGGAATGTCTTTTCCCTTGGTGAATAGTAATAGGATTTGATATTATATAGGACAAGATCTTTGAAACTTTGATTCTCTCACCAGAGAAAATACTTTCATGTAAACAGGTTAAAACCATGACATTCTTTTTTTCTGACTCTGAAGACATGTGGCTGAATTCTGCTTCAGATATTTTACTTTATTTCTATAACATCAAACACTAACATTATTCAGTTGCTATTGTTTTCTTTCATGTCTTGATATCAGGTGCTTATTGAACTAAGGCAAACCAGAAATAAAGGCACATGCAGGCTGGTGGGTTAGGCTTTGGGAATAGACAGAAGATTAGTCAAGAATGATACTCCAATACCAGAGAAGTATCTAGATTCAAAATGTATGCTAGATCAAACAGACATGCTCTACACTTGCTTTGGTATCCAGGCTCCTTTCTGCACTGCCCATCAGAGTTGTGGCCTTTGCCTTAGTCCAGGCTACTTCCTTCCCCTCTCTAGAACAGGGAAGATGCTAACAGAACAGATTTTCCCTTTCAGTCAGAAAAAAGGAGGGGACCTAGAGGCAGACCATCACCCTCTTCTTCCTACCACCTGCATCTTATCTGTTATGGTAAGAAAACCCCAAATTAGAACGTAGCAGAGTTGCTATGCATGTAAGAGCAAAGAAGGTCCATGAATTCCGGAAAGGAGCTTTGAGGAGTAAAGAGGTCCTTTAATGAATATGATTAAAGGCACAGAGAGACTGTTTCCTTCATGAAATGGAATACCTTGGGAAGGTAGTTGAAAGAGAGCATCTGTACTGAGTAAAATAAGCTTTATCCTTAAACAGATGAGTGGACAGCAGAAAGGCCTTCAATACCGTCCTGTCATGCAGCTCCTTCATTAAGTGCTGTCTCACAGGGAAACATTCTTATCCTCTGACACAATGAGACTGACTGGAGGCAGGAGTATGAGAGAAAACAGAAATCTTCCAGCTCCCATCAACCTTTTTGCCCATCACAACTTCTGGAGGTTCTGTGTTTTCTAATTGAGTATTGTGAAACAGGCCAATGATACTGATCATTGCTAGACAGATATAACTAGATGCAGAAAAATGTAGTAGGCCAAAGGCTAGCACGCTAATGGCATAGAGACTGGTAGTGATAAATCCTAATAGATCCTGAATGTCTAGATTCTTTCTAGCTGCTTCTTACTTCTACAATGCAAGAAACAAAGAATATCATTAGCCCTGCAAAACAATAAAAGAACAGTGTACAATACTTTTTATGATGGGTTTTGATTTTTCAAGATCTTATTCTAAACAAGCAGACTGTCCTTTGTTGTGGTCCACTACAGGAAATGGGAAGTTAATGAGGTAAACCCCTCCTTTTTTTCATCACTTTACCAGGCTTCATGATGTTTGGGCCACATGAGCTGAGCAGGAAGGAGCTGAGGGAGGGACAATGTTGGTGGAGAGCAAGCCTCTTTGTCCTTAGTATGCTAAGGCACCAGCCCTGTAAATGATTGAGATTGCAGCCTCAGCTTGCAGAAGTGTGGCATAGGACGTGGCTCTGTGAAACCTGAGAGCAGAGTGCTTTATCCCTTCTACAGAGATTCCTGGAGTCTGGATCTTGTGGCCTGTCTTTCCAAATCTCCAAAAAGTCCCCCAGCAAAAAGTAGGGAAGCTAAGATGCTATACTAGGTATTTCTTATGTGAGGAAGGAAAGGGGAATAGGGAAAAGACATTCAAAGAAACAAGCTTCAAGGAATTTCAGTATATCAGTTTGTGCAGTTTGAAGTGTGAGGGTGTAAAATCTAGTCTTAGATTCAAGTTGTTGCATATACAACACATACTAGTTTAGTAGGTATTCTATCAATATCTGCAACTGTCCCAAACAGCCTTCCCTCTGAAGGCTTATAATATTTTTACCATAGCCCGGAGAGATGCGGGTCTAACAATCAGGAAAGTCTTCCTGAAATAAACACAGACGGCTGTTAACCTTAGCTCAAAGAATTTGTGCTCTTAAACTGATCCGCTGCCCTTGATCTGCAAGGGAACTTGCATTGATATTATGGGCCGTTAGGAAAATTACAACTCTTAAAGGGACTGCTGACAAGTAGCTTAGGTCCTAAACTTGTGAAGAGGGAATGAATGGGTTTTTTTACAGTGATTGTAAAGCCTGATGATTTTATGTAGCAGTAATTCTACAATGTGAATTCGTATCATTCATATTTCAGTGTCTTCAGTCAAAGTACTGAAACACTGTATATTAAAATTGACACATGAAACTGATTGAAAATAGAAGAGAATAGGGTATATTTTTGTCCAATTTGAAAAATCATAGTCTGTAGACAGAAGGCACAAAGAATGAGAACTACTCAGAATTTTAGGATTCTCTCCATTTTATTATTGATGACAGCATTATCTACTTATGCTTTTTTTTTGTCTCCACCCAAATATAACCATTGAGATCTTATAGCCCCTTTGCCCCTTTCTCAGAAATAGTTCTATTTTGTGTATAAAACTAATTGAGGGAAGAAGTTTACACAGCAAGGCTGTAAAGGTCTTCCAGGAGAAAGAACGTGTGAAGATGGAACGCATAAAAATTATAGCATGATATGACTTTGATGAGTCACATAAAGAAATACACTAGAAGTGTAAGGACTTCATGTATGTTTTACTTTACCTTGAAAATCATTGTAGTTTAAACATCCACAGACACCATAGGCATTTGCTTCACTAAAGACGTTGAAAGCACTAAGCAAGGACTGGCCTGCACAAAATCATGTACATTTGATACAAGTTGATATAGCCTGTGGCATACAATATTAATAAGAGTTCTCATTTTTACACTCTGTCCAACTTAATCCAGGTCATTTGAAGCTAAGAAAGTTGATCCAAAATGCTTTGCACATGAACATGGGACTCAGTCTGGTTTTCATATTATCAGGAGGTATAAGTCAACATAGATTCGTATACAGTATATGAATACTCTGATTTACTGTAGTTCAAGATTCAGTTGGAAATCACTTCCACTTACTCAGTATTCAGTTTTAAATGATTACTGTAGCTTTGTAGAGCATATGTTGATACAATACACTTTTCTCCTGACCATTTTCTTCAGATGTAGCTCATTTTGTCATCTGTCCCCTTATCTTAAATACTTTTACATTCTCTGTCTAAATCCGTTCATCCTTGAAAAATAATGGAGTGTTCTGCCCCAGCCAGGAGCCTACGGTCTCCACCTCTTCATTACTGGACTGCACTGTACCATTATCTCAGCTTGTTCTCTTCATGGCTGCTGGCACTTATTTATTTGATGCAGTGAATCTCTCATTGCAGGGTTATTAGTATCCATGTCAAGACAATGTGTAAGGTTCTCCTCTTTCAAAACTGATGAATGCAAACAAGTAGAGAACAGAATCCATGAGCAATCAGGATAATTTCACTGCCACATTAATACCTCTAACTCTAATTGACAGGGTAATTAAACCCCAAAGATATCCCAAGAAACCAGCCTGAGTATCTGTGATCATGCCATGTAAGTGACACAGAACACATTCTGTGAAATAGGATCGAAATGTTTTTTCTGCATTTTGTGTCACCAAAGCAGCTGTGCTGATTATTCACATCCTATTAAGCATGCTTTGAGCATGTCATAATCAATTAAAAATAGTTGTCATTTCAGATAACAGTTTTGGAATTTTGAAACTTGAAATAGCTTCCCTGGGACAAAGACTCTCAAGGGTGCTCCTCTATATGGGCCCTGTTATTCACTTGCCTCTCACTCCTCAGATTTCTGACAGTTCAGGGTTGGTCTTCCATGGGAGACCTCCGCAGCAGAAACACAACTTCGCTACCCTACTGTCTACCCTACTGTCTCCCAAGTCTCCTCTTATGTGCTTTTCCCGGAACTAGTGTGTGTGTGTCTAGTTTCTCCACAGTTGCCAACAACACCATTCCCACTCTTCACCCCCTTTCTAGCCTCTGGTTTTTTTTTTAATTCTCTACCTCTTATAACACCTGGGCTGCCTGTTTAGGGACCACAATTGCAGGAACAGTGAGCTTTTATTTGTGGACACTGAAAATGTGAAGGGCCAGTTGTATTAGTTAAATGTTCCAAATAGAACAGAATAGTTCACCTGAAAGGGACTTAAAATGGCCATCTAGTCCAACTGACCGCTACAGGGCTGACCAAAAGATAAAGCACAGTATTAAAGGCATTTTTCAAATGCCTCTTGAACACTGATAAGCATGGGGCATGAAGCCCCCACTCCAGGAAGCCTGTTCCAGGGTTTGATCACCTTCTTGGTAAATAAATGTTTCCTGAAGTCCATGGGGCCTGATGCAATTCATCCTAGAGAACTGTAGGACCACTATTGATCATCTAGAAAAGGTCTTGGAACTCTTGGAATGTACCTACAAACTGGNAAAATTATTGAAAATTTTAGAATTTTGTCCATTTTATTATTGATGACAAAATTATCTACTTATGCTTTTTTTTTGTCTCCACCCAAATATAACCATTGAGATCTTATAGCCCCTTTGCCCCTTTCTCAGAAATAGTTCTATTTTGTGTATAAAACTAATTGAGGGAAGAAGTTTACACAGCAAGGCTGTAAAGGTCTTCCAGGAGAAAGAACGTGTGAAGATGGAACGCATAAAAATTATAGCATGATATGACTTTGATGAGTCACATAAAGAAATACACTAGAAGTGTAAGGACTTCATGTATGTTTTACTTTACCTTGAAAATCATTGTAGTTTAAACATCCACAGACACCATAGGCATTTGCTTCACTAAAGACGTTGAAAGCACTAAGCAAGGACTGGCCTGCACAAAATCATGTACATTTGATACAAGTTGATATAGCCTGTGGCATACAATATTAATAAGAGTTCTCATTTTTACACTCTGTCCAACTTAATCCAGGTCATTTGAAGCTAAGAAAGTTGATCCAAAATGCTTTGCACATGAACATGGGACTCAGTCTGGTTTTCATATTATCAGGAGGTATAAGTCAACATAGATTCGTATACAGTATATGAATACTCTGATTTACTGTAGTTCAAGATTCAGTTGGAAATCACTTCCACTTACTCAGTATTCAGTTTTAAATGATTACTGTAGCTTTGTAGAGCATATGTTGATACAATACACTTTTCTCCTGACCATTTTCTTCAGATGTAGCTCATTTTGTCATCTGTCCCCTTATCTTAAATACTTTTACATTCTCTGTCTAAATCCGTTCATCCTTGAAAAATAATGGAGTGTTCTGCCCCAGCCAGGAGCCTACGGTCTCCACCTCTTCATTACTGGACTGCACTGTACCATTATCTCAGCTTGTTCTCTTCATGGCTGCTGGCACTTATTTATTTGATGCAGTGAATCTCTCATTGCAGGGTTATTAGTATCCATGTCAAGACAATGTGTAAGGTTCTCCTCTTTCAAAACTGATGAATGCAAACAAGTAGAGAACAGAATCCATGAGCAATCAGGATAATTTCACTGCCACATTAATACCTCTAACTCTAATTGACAGGGTAATTAAACCCCAAAGATATCCCAAGAAACCAGCCTGAGTATCTGTGATCATGCCATGTAAGTGACACAGAACACATTCTGTGAAATAGGATCGAAATGTTTTTTCTGCATTTTGTGTCACCAAAGCAGCTGTGCTGATTATTCACATCCTATTAAGCATGCTTTGAGCATGTCATAATCAATTAAAAATAGTTGTCATTTCAGATAACAGTTTTGGAATTTTGAAACTTGAAATAGCTTCCCTGGGACAAAGACTCTCAAGGGTGCTCCTCTATATGGGCCCTGTTATTCACTTGCCTCTCACTCCTCAGATTTCTGACAGTTCAGGGTTGGTCTTCCATGGGAGACCTCCGCAGCAGAAACACAACTTCGCTACCCTACTGTCTACCCTACTGTCTCCCAAGTCTCCTCTTATGTGCTTTTCCCGGAACTAGTGTGTGTGTGTCTAGTTTCTCCACAGTTGCCAACAACACCATTCCCACTCTTCACCCCCTTTCTAGCCTCTGGTTTTTTTTTTAATTCTCTACCTCTTATAACACCTGGGCTGCCTGTTTAGGGACCACAATTGCAGGAACAGTGAGCTTTTATTTGTGGACACTGAAAATGTGAAGGGCCAGTTGTATTAGTTAAATGTTCCAAATAGAACAGAATAGTTCACCTGAAAGGGACTTAAAATGGCCATCTAGTCCAACTGACCGCTACAGGGCTGACCAAAAGATAAAGCACAGTATTAAAGGCATTTTTCAAATGCCTCTTGAACACTGATAAGCATGGGGCATGAAGCCCCCACTCCAGGAAGCCTGTTCCAGGGTTTGATCACCTTCTTGGTAAATAAATGTTTCCTGAAGTCCATGGGGCCTGATGCAATTCATCCTAGAGAACTGTAGGACCACTATTGATCATCTAGAAAAGGTCTTGGAACTCTTGGAATGTACCTACAAACTGGAAACTGGCCAGCATTTTTTCAGTTTAAAAGAAGGGCATAAGGGAAGACCTAAGAAACTACAGACCTCTAAGGAAAAACCATGGAGAAGATCACGTTTTGTGCTAATAAAAGGCATTTAAAAGGCAATGCAGTCCCCAGGGGCAATCAACATGTATTTGCAAAGGGAAAGTTCTACTTAAGTAATTTAATATCCTTTTATGATATCATCACCAGCCTAGTGGATGAAGGCAAGGTAGTGAATGTAGCTCCTCTGGATTCTAGCAAGGGTTTTGACACTGTCCCTCACAGCATTCTTGTCCAGCTGTGAGATGAGCAGGTACATGGAGCACTGGGTGAAGAACTCACTGAAGGGCAGGACTGAATGGTTTGTAGTGAACGGGGCTACATCTGGGTGGTGATCAGTCACCAGAAGTGTTCCTCAGGGCACGATTCTAGGGACAGTTCTGTCCAAAATATTTTCTCAACAACGTGGACACAGGAGTTGAATGCATGGTGAGTAATTTTGCTGATGATACTAAAATAGGAGGTGCTGTTAACTTTCAAGGAACAAGAGGCCTTGCAGAGGGATCTGGATAGACTTGAGCACTGGGCAATCATCAGTGGCATGGAACTGAACTAAAGCAAATGTCAGAGAGAGGTTGTGGATGCCTCTTCCCAGGAGGTGTTCAAAGACAAGTTGGATGAGGTTTTGAGCAATATGATCTATAGAAAGGTGTCCCTGCCACATATGGCAGGGGGATTAAACTGAGGTACTCTTTAAGATCCCTTCTAGTCCAAACCATTTTATGATTCTATGATTCAGTAATTCTGAACTTAGGACAAAGTAACACCAGACATAAGTCTAAATGAGAGGAATGGCTGGAGAAGAGTGACCATAAAACAGCCCTGCAGAAAGGGATTTGGGGGTGCTGCTTGACAGGAAGCTTAACAGGATTCTTAACAGGAGTCAGCAGTGTGCCCTGGCAGTGCTCCCTCAGAGCCATAGTCCATCTGGTCCAATACTCATCTCCAAAGGGGCCAGCCATCCGTGTCTATGGGAAGACTACGAGCAGTGCAAGTCTACTTCTGCCAGGGTCCAGGGGTGCTCACAGGCCTCAGTGTCTGGGACTGGCCTCCACTGGGATCCCCACCACCAGACTGTCTCCTGTCAAGGGGCCAGGGGACGTGGTGTCTCAGCTCAGCCTGGGGCCTTCAGTCCCTCCCTGAGCTATGTTGTAGGGGTGCCTATCTCTGCCCCTGTCTCCTGGATGAGCCTGGGACCCACACTGCAGACAGCTGCTCTCCTGGATGGAACCCTCAGACCTAGGTCAGTGCTTGTTGTGCAGAACTCCAGGCATCACACAGCATAACTGCTCTGTTCTACAGTATTCCTTGTGTTCATTCTAATTGAATAACAGTAAGTTTGTTATTTGCCTGAAAGGCTAGATTTTTTTGCAGCTCCAAAAAACACTTTCAAGGGCATATGACACAAAGGTTACAAGTGGAAAAAGGATTATATTTGATTTTTCTGCCTCTGTTTCAGAGATGATGCTCACAAGCATTAATACAATATGCATGTGTAGTCAGAAGCAGGTTGGTGTGTTCTTCACTTTAGCTTGAATAAACATCCCTTGCAGTTTGGCAAAGGAAGGCCACAGAGCTACAGAAAGGAGTGGCAGGAGCACAGGCCAAGCAGTCCCTGTTTCCTGAAGAGCTAGATCACAAAGAGGATGAAGACCAGCCACACATAAATGAAGACGAAGAAGACAACGTGTGGTGCCATGGGATATTTTCCAAAGTATGGCATGTAGTGATGACAACAAGCACACTTTTTACCTTCCAAAACTTGCTTTGCCACTATATTTCTTGGCCAGTGAGGCATGAAAAGTGTCCTCATGCCTGCCCTGCACTTGTATTGCACACGTGGAGTGCTGGAATGTGGCAGCTCCTGATGGGGTGGCAAGCCTGGAACCTTCCAAAAGCAGGCTGTTTTGCACAAGTAAGAACATTTGGGGAAATAGAGCCAAGGGAATAGTAGAGCTCACTCCCACTACAAACTTGCAATGGGCAAGAGACAGGGCACCACTGGTGCTTTGGAGTTGCAAGAGCAGTAGGTAAGTATCCATCTGAAAGGGCCTGGAGAAACCTTGACAAGGGGCTGTGCGCAGTGCTACAGAGGAGAAGAAACAACCTCCAAGGGCCTTGCTTGGAGCCCACCAGGGGAGTTTAAGAAACCTTCCTCCCCCCATATGTGGGACATGAGGGCCACCCTTGTGGAACACAAGCAGCAGGCACCCAGTCACAGTGTCCCAAAGGAGTCCCGGCAAGCAGTATAAACTTGAGAAGGGCAGATTTAGGCTTGATATAAGGAAGAATCTCTTCACGATGAGAGTGATGAGGCACTGGAACAGGTTGCCAAGCGAAGTTGTGTCTTCCCCATCCCTGGAGGTGTTCAAGGCCAGGTTGGACGGGGCCTTGGGCAGGCTCATCTAGTGGGATGTCCCTGCCCATGGCAGGGGGATTGGAACTAGATTGTCTTTACGGGCCCTTCCAACCCTAACTATTCTGTGATTCTATGATTCTACTGACCCTGCAGCAGTCCCCAGGAGAGATTGTCCCTGCCCTTAGTGTCCATGCATCGGGCACAGCTGCTGGGCATTCCTGACAGCATCCTCTTCCACTTGGCTCCCAAGTACAAACCCAGTACTCTTACTCTTCCCTCAAGCTGTGGCAGAAACCAACCCTGCATCCCAGAGACTACCCTTCTCAGTCATCCTGTCTCTTGGCCAGAGCTAATGCCTCTGAGGCCTCAAGGCAAGGAGGACCATAGACTTGATCTGTCTGGATGCAAACCCTATTTCTGAGATGTAAGGGGGAGTGATGTTGGCATCTGCAGCCTGGAGGAAAGCTGAAGTGTAACCGGAAGCATAGGTTGGGATGAATGGTGCCAAGAGACCATCACGAAATAAGAGAAACTTTGAAAAACATATGAGTGGAGATGATGTTGGTATGGTGGAAAGGTTGGTCATTTTCAGACCTAGAACATTCGAATTCACGCCTAAAGCACAACCAGGCAAATGAGGAGTCTTCCAAACTATGAAAATAACCCATTGCTGCTGTCACTGTCATATCCTTTTGCCCCATTGAAACAAAGCTGTGCAGCTCCTTCTGTTAAATACATCTATTGACTATGTTTATATGGGATATAAAACACACTCCAGACACAGGATAAAACTTCCAGTGTTTCTGAGAGTTATTTGCCTACTGCTCTTGGTGGGAAGATGTTCAGATCTAAACTCCTGGCAAATATTTTTTTTCCTTCAGGATTTAGTATTTGGATTAAAGAGTAAGGGAGGTATTGTTCTTATTTTATATCAAGGGACATTTGCTGCTACACAGTTTATAGTGAGGACTTCTACTGGAAAGTAATCCCGAACTGTTTTGTGCTCTTTACCATATCTTTCCTTCCACTTCAATAGCTCTTTTCCTCCTCTGGCCTTCATCCTTAATACTGTTGTTGAAAGGGATGGCAGCCCTCTCAACCCTTGTCTTGCTCTTTCCACTAGTCATCTTTTTCTGTAGGGCCTCCATGCCCCTAATCAATTGCTTAGTCTTTATCTGCCTTCATCCTAGATAGAATTTGCCTTTCTTGAGTCTAAGAAGTCTTGAGTCTTTTATTATTTAATTAATGAAAGAAACTATGAAAAGCAATCTTGCACCACACACTTTGTAATTACTTTGCAGAACTGATGCAGTGAGTGCAGAAAGATGCCAGACTATGCCTGCTCATTTAAGAAAGCTGCCCCTGTGTGCCAGGGCCTGCAGCATGTTCCCCTGTCAGTGAGGGCATGGCTTGTGCCAGGTTCTCCAGTATCTTCTGGCTTGACTGCCTTCAGTGAGCAGCCAACCCTTGCTGCTCCCTGATAACCACCTTGTCCTCCAACATATTTGCAGTTCAGGCACTTCCTAAGCCAGAGTTTTTCAAAGTATTCAGTAACCCAGGAGTGGATCACGTTCCATGAACTAACCTGCATGCAGGATAACCTGCATCACCTTGTTAGCTTCTTCTTTGTGTATGGCCTAACTGTAGACAGAAACTGATCCTCAGCAGGTGTCTAAACACTGACAAGGAGTCATAAATATCTTAAAGCAAGAAACTTTTAGACAAATTTAAATACAGGTTTTGCTATTAACCACATTTATCATGATTGTCTTTAATGACTTTCCCATGTACATATGTAATTAACATAGTTTACTCATAGATGGCACAAACTCAGGAACAATTAATACAGGACAGCTCTTTCAGTAGCTCAGATCTATCACATTTTCACTCCTGATCCTGTGCAATACACAGCAGGATATAAAGTGTGTAACCAAACAACGTGAACTGACTATCAGAAGATCAAGCATTTCTCACTGCAAGATGTCCTAACGTAATGCCAGGAAGTATCTCCCTGTATATAGCATACTGTTGTTTGACATATGAAGTATTCAGACATCGCCTAAACTGCTTGGAGCAAGAGAAGCACAGGTATACGGGTACATCATTTTACTTGTTCTTTTTTCCTTTTCTTCATGGGAAAGAGGAAACTCCTTAGGAGCTGGGGATCTAAGGGATATATAGTCTGTAGGAAATGTGTACTTTTACTAGATCTACCCACCCCTCCTGCCACTCCCATATCCACTCTTTTTGTTTGTATCCAGTGATTCTGTCACTCCATTGTGTTATGTTGAAGTGGGAGTAGTGGCTATGCAAGATAAGCCATTTACAGTTCAAATAAATGAATGAAAGAAAATTTATGTGTGAATAAGTAGTAAATCATTGTTATTACACACTGCTTTTCCCTGTCAGTGTGCTAAGAGCATTAGCGCTCTAAAGAGTTACACAACTAATGCTGTGACTTATTAAAAAATTCCTGTTATTCAATGAACAGAAAAATATGCCTTGATGATGATTTTCCTTCCCAGTCATGTCATGTTAGAAATCCTGCTAAAGGATTTGCAAAAAATTTGGAAAAAGACAATTCCCTTCACTGTACGAATCACATTTACGCTCATTCTTTTTTTTTGACAGCCTTGCTTGAACAATGTTAGTTCACCCAAATATAAGTCTATTCTTCACATGATGTGAATCTCCATTATTGTCCATGCTATAACCAATAAGGAGATAGCTTAAAAGCCCACTGTGCCAGATAATGCAGAAGAATGAGATGTGAAGAATGTGGTTTTATTATAAAACTGCTGTAGTTAGCAACACATCTAGGAAGTATATTCTTAAACCTTATCCAGTCAGTATCACCCTTCCCAGCTAATCCATCTTGCCTCTTGGCATGTTTTCCCTCCACAATTCTGTTCCACCTGTGAGAGATGTGACATTAGTCTGTCATCTGACTGACTAGGTTCTGGCATCATTGCTGTAATCATGTCCCATCATTTTACAAAAGAGTAGAGGAGGAAGGTACTGTCTCTTCATTATGTGGTAAGGAGGAGCCACAGTCCCATTTCCTAGATTTTTTTTTTTAAAGGAGTGCCTTTTACCTTATGTAAATGCTAGTTTAATGATGAACCTGGAAGACCTATTGAATAATTGTCCTCCCTGAGACACAAAAATAAGTTTTCAACCAAACCTGCTTGTTTGAAAGAGGAAGAATTTGTTCCTACTTTCCCAAACAGCTTAACAGAAAGTCTCTTTTCTCTAAAATAATGAAGAGAGAGGAAGTTCTTTTGCAGAAATTTTCTTTGGGCTGTGCAGGATAGTGTTTAAAGGAAAGGGAACCACCCTCCTGGACACACAGGAGTGAGTAAAAAGTAAATTATGCTTAGGCCTTGTTCCAGCAATTTAGGCACATAATTTTGTTCTTTTCCCAAATTTCCTTTCCATGATATAGCCAACTGATTATGAAGGGAAGGAAGTGCAGTCCTTAAAATGAATAAGTATGTCCTAGAAGTTCAGGTTTTTTAAAACTGGAGCTCTGAGGGAGTGGAAGGGAAATGATGCATCAATAAAATCTGGAGAAGCATAAATTAGAAAGAGTAGGGTTTTTTTTTTAATAGAAAAATTCCCTTTGAAAAGCAAAAGTAATTGACCAGAATGGACTTGCACAGAAAGAGACCATAATCCATTAATGCCTCTTAATACAAGACAATTCTTTTGGAATTAGCATAAATAAGAGCAGAATTTTGCTCATATGGAAAACACACTCACATATCCATGAAAATCAACATGCAAAATGTAACGTAGTGTCTGGTTGGCAGAGATGGATAGAGAGAGGGAGAGAGGGAAAGAGGGAGGAAGAGCCATTGACAGCTTAGAATTAGGCTTGTTGATCTTTGAAGAATGCAAGGCCGATCTTTGTGTGTTTAACCTGTTCAGTACTGGTGAGTAAAGGGCCTGTAGTGTGAGGTACAAAAGCTTCTCTGGCAGTGCCGTGCGTCCATCACTCCAAAAAAGAGGAAAAATAGTCCCCCTAGTGTACCAATGCTGTAAGAAACAGGAGGATCACTCGATTTACTAAATCTACCGCTAGCTCTGTTATGCCATGTGAGCAACTGTGTAAAGGTATTGTAGTAAAATCCCAGATTCTGTTGATCAAAAGACTTGAAGCTACAGAGGCCAGAAACCATAAATAATCATAAATAATGAACATCTAAAAAATAAATGTGTGTTTTAGTTTATTTTAACCATGAAGCAATTGGGGTTTGCGTTCATGTATAATACTAAATCTTGCTTTTCTCACACAGGAATTGTGTATTTTCCTGGTACAATGAATGGAAGCTATTATATATAATAATAGTTTTTTCAGAGGTTCTCAGCTTTGTTTCTGAGAGGTAAATTCAAGTACATAATTCTATTCAAAATATTGCTTTAATTTTTTATTGTTTCTGTTAAACAAGGGAAGTATGCTGCAGGTAGCTGATCAGAGAAAAAAGTAGAGTCTGAAAGAGAGAAAGTATATAGTGTTGTCAGGGACTACCCCTTTTCCTGGACGCCAGAGATCCAGTGTGCCACTCAAAATCCAGGCTTCGTATCCCTTCAAATTTGCATTCTCACAGATTGAGAGATACCAGAGCCTTCTGCATGTGTAAGCCTTGATCATTGCCCTCCTCAATAAGTTTAGGCACAACAATACAGACCAGGCCCTTTCAGCTGGGTGTTGTAGTGGCACATAGGAAGGCACAGCTGCTGTCTATTGCTTTGGCACTATAATAATTTTCCTCTCTAGGGTGCTGAGCGAGACCCACAGATAAAAATTTTCAAAGAAGACCAGAAGGCCTCTGCTAGGGATACAGCAGAGCTATATCGGGAAGCAATCTTTGTCATTCTTTCCTTTCCTTCAACGGCTTTCCTCAAGTTAGTGGTGTCAGAGCAAACTCAGCCTGCTGAGTTCCCCTTTGCACCCTGCTCTCTACCCAAATCTACCCTGTGGCAGATTAGGAGCTGCCTTCCTCCCTGACCTTTTTGAGTGCTTTTTGATGGGAGAGCTAAATCACCTTTTGAGCAGCAAAGCAAGAGGTGTTTGTGGGGGGTAGGATGACAATGCCTCACTGAAAGTAAAACAAAATATTTGACTGACACCTCTTGGGGGATGGCTGATAGAAGGTCCAGAAGAAAAGCAGTGAATCTGGGACAGAGTCCAGGGAGCAACTGTGCAGCCGCTACAGGATTAGATATATTGTCTGAGAAACAAGTATCAAGCTACACAGAGGTAAGGCAGCTCCAGGAGTAGCAGAGGAGGCTTGTAGAGCTGTTCAGGTTAACGGTGATGCCATGGCTTACACAGAGGCATTAGCTGCAGGCATGTTGTTTTACATTTGTCATAGTAGACTGGCATTTCCTGGAACAGTATGTTAATTGTGGCAAAAAAGGGGGCCACGTATATCTCACTTCGGGAGGAAGGAGCTCTTGCAGCTTTGTCTGAGCACACGCACATGTCTGACTGGTTTGTTGGTTTGTTGACATGTAGGAATGCAGCAGATTTGTGAGCGTACAGTGCTGGGTTTATTTGTGTGCTGTAATGTATGTCTATGTCAGTGTCTTTGCTATTAAAAACCCTGCAGTAGTAATTGTCAGGTTTAGTTGCTTAGATAAGTTAAGGAAATTTGAGAGGTGTTTGTGCATATCCACTGCAAGAAGGCTCCTCCTGGAGACAAACTATAAAACAAGCATCCTTAACTTTCCTTTCAAATTCATATATAGTATTTGCCTTCAGCTTGTCTACTTTCCTGGAGACAGCGGAGGTAATTTCCTTTACTCAGTCCCCCATTTACCAGTTGTATTTTGGATGGCCTGATGATATGGCCTTCAAAACACCACCTGTTTTTTCCATAGAATTGTCCTGAGGGATGAGACCACAGCAAATTCTCAGCTGACCAAAAGGCAGCCTAAGGTATTGGTTCAGCATATTTCCTTTCATGAGTAAGAAGCAGATAATATTTCAGCACAAATGGTGCATTTTTATTATGTTCATAAGTGAAATGCAGAGCAGATGTTGGAAGCACAATTTCAAGTAGTCTTTTCTCATCCTAGAGGTAGTGTTTCAGTGTTAATATTGTACATCTCTATAAAAAAGCTTAATTTTAAAAACTTCTAAGCCTAAAATATCTTGTTGGCGTAGGAGCACTTTTGGGTCCCTGTGTATCTACATGCAAATTCTTTTCTTGTTTATGATTTCTGAGACACACACCAAAACTTCCTTTCTTACCTTTTTTTTTCTTAGCTATTATAAAAAAGAGTATATAAAAGCTTGAACTTGGTATTTCCTGACAATCTCACTCTCCTCAACATAAGTTCTCTCTCTTATACATGCATGCGTATACACATATTTACACCTGCACGTGTCCATGTCCATATCCATGTGCTTCATCACATTCTGAACTCTTCTCAATGCTGGATCCTAAAATTATATTGTAGGAAACATTAGACTGGCAAGTCCTGTGCCTACAATTGGAACACTGTTGATTTCTCTATTTTTCTTTGGCTATCATATGCTAAGATCAATATTGTCAATACCTTTAAAAATGAGATAACTTCATAATATTGCCAGAAACTTACTTATAATGGAAAGGGTGTGTTATATTAAGCTCAGAAAACAGAATGCTTTCTTCTGCATTTTTGCTTCTGACAGTCTTTCAAAAGCAAGTTCTTTGCACTAGTAGCAGAAATGCAATTTTAAGAGGGCAGAAAGATGCACTAATATTTATATGAAGCTGTAATAGAGCAAAAATTACATGAGCTGTTATTCTGCCATGCTGCCAGAGGACTGTATTGATCTTCGAAGGGTTAAAGTGCTACCGGGTTACATTAATGTCACCCTTCAGCAATCACTGGCCAATAACATATCAGCAATCAATGCTGCAGCGTGTTGTTCATGACACTCAGTTTTTGGAGACAAGTGGCTGATATATTTTGACAAGAAGAAAAAATAGTCTTGGAAATTCTTGCAAATCTTGACTCAGAGGGGAAGATATATGAAACAAACTGCTTCCATTAGAAAAAATGGTAATGTTTGCCTTCATAAGTAACAACATTTTATGTCAGTTCAGTGGAGCAGTGAATGAACCAAAACTCTGCTAACCTTCAAAATGGAAAAGATTCTGTAAGTAGGATTTACATAGTCTGAATATTTTATATTTTGAGTGCTCATCATAGCTCACATAAACTAGTACTTAAATATATATTTTCAATAAAGAAAATGTTTGACTTCTGATGGAGTAAAGCAGTGACATGCATTTTGGCTTCTGAGTACAGGCATAGGTTTGTCGGCTCCTGCTCCTTTTTTTCCTGTTAGCAATTTTCTTCTATCAAGTTCTTATAATTTGTACATGTCCAAAGAAGGCAATGCAAGCCTCTCCCCTTTGACACAAAAGAAACTTAAAGAAAAAAAATAAATCAGGAACTCAAGCAGTCATAAATTAGATGAAGAAGGTGTGGGGGGTAGCTAAATAAAAGACAGAGGAAGCGAGGGGTTAAAGTTCTGGCCACTGTCTGTATATATAAAATTATATCACCTTTCTGAAAAGTTTAGGCTCAAAAGAAAAGCCTCAGTTTAAAATACCTTTTAGGTTTATTAAATCTTTAGGCTGAAGATTGCAGAAAGTGTTTTGTCTTTGGTGAGTAGCTGTTTGTCTCACTTTATTTACTTGGTATTGGGTATTTGTCAATGTCATTTCATATCTGCAGAAAATTCATACGTTGTATGGAAGTATGTATGTGTGTGAATGTGCTGAAGGTCACATGACTGTTTCATCCTATTTGGTGGAGCAGCTTGACTTTTTTTCCCTTGCTTTTGGTGATGGTTGTGAGTGCAGAAGTTGATTGACAGATGCATGCCAGAAACCCCCATTCTCCTTTTCAAAGACTACATATGATGGATTGCGATCTTTCAGCTCAGCAGGACACAGGGACCATGCAAGCTGTAATTGGTCAGGTATGGAGTCAGCCATTTCTCAACTCCCCTTTTATTTTTTTTTTTTTCCACAAGGGTCTAACCATATGATTCATGTAATTCATATTTACAGTACCATCTTTCTATCTGTGTCTTCAGCTACCAGTAAGTGTAGTACTGAAAGTGAGAAAGGCAAAAGAACCACAATAATCCGGCCAGGGAGTCACTAGTTAAACCTAAAATACCATGTTTTTCTTCTAACAAACCCAGTTTATAATTTAGTCTGAGCTTTGCCAAATCAATCTATTTATTAATTTACTGTTGTATTTTGTTTAAATGTACTGAAGTAGAATAACTGAGGAGTGGAAGTATTATGTTTGCTGTGGAGTTCCTTTCTATTTCCAATGTTGTTCATTATTTCTATATTGACTGTATTCCTGTACAACAGGCTGTGGATTATTTTTTTCTTTTTCTTTTTTTCCTTCTTTTACTCCTAACCCAGATACTGTGTGATTGAGCTTGGTAAATGTAGTAGTCTTTGCTGCTGCAGAGGGGCAGCCTGCAAATTAAACACTGCCACAATCTGAAAGGTCCAGGTGGTCTGCTCGTGCTTCCTAATGCAATCCAGCACAACAGCTTTAATAAACAGCTCTATTTAGTTCTCCCTCCCTGTATCCAGGGAAGTGAACTGGTCTGGGTCTGCTGTGATGAAATGCCAGAAGAATATCTCTCAAAGGCCTCACAAGCTGATTTTTAGAGCTTTTCCGTTTTGTCGTCTTTGTCTTCCAAATGGGTCAGTGAGTCCTTCTCTTTCTGTTTTGTGATTTCTGATAAGTCTGTAGTTTATATGTGTGTTTTTTAGCCATGCTATTTCTAGCTTTAGCCAGAAGAGAGGAGAATCATTGTCTTTTCATTTGCTTCAATTAATAACCTAAAGTGGGGAAAGAAATGAAATAATTTTGTCGGTTGTACAGGGAGGGCTGTTTTCCTATGAATGCAGCCAGAATAGGATGAGAATATCTGCTTTTCTTTTTCTAACAAAATTTTAAGTGCTCAACATTTTCTCATTAACCACTGACTGTAAATCAGTTTCTGGCAAAGGGTATTTTTTGAACTCTGAAAAGTTTGTGGGTTTTTGCATATTTTTCAGTGTAGTGAACGCATGCTGCTGAGGTGATGACAGTGTTTGTGTTTCCTATATGCTGTTACAATGCTGGAAAATTATGCATCCAACATACTGTTTTCAACTAAATTATGGCAAAACACAGAAGTCCCTCAAAGCGCATGGTTTATTAATACCATCATACACAGTAATGCATTCCTGGGCGGAAAATGTCAAATATGTAATACCATGTTTACCACAGACTTTTATTGCTTTAAATATTTTAAAAAAAAGAAGATATATTTTTTATTAAAAAATCCCCCAAACATTAACAGATTTATTTTAGGCTGGCTTATATCTAAAAAGTGGGACATGTTTGCCAGTATTACATTGTGTGAAAATACTTATTTTAGAGTGAGTTAATTAGCTTTTTGTGTAAATTTGTTCAGTCTTAAAGAAATATTTGTAATAATTCTAAGGTAGATACAATGGCAAGGTTTTGAGCAAGTATTCTTGACAGAAAATACACCCCGAAAACTTGACAAATCTCAAAGCTTGTAATATCTCTTTAATAAAACTTTTGATTTGCCATGTGTGAAAGTGTAAGTTAGCTATTTTATGTTTAAATCATACTTGCTCTTAGAAAGTGGGTTTGAGGTTGTCAAGGGTAGCAGCATGTTTTATCTGCGTGAAACATTCCATATTTCATCAATTAGAAAAAAAGTTCACTGAATGACTGAAAAAATGTTTATATTGTGTGTTAATGTATTTCATTTCCTAAAAATCAATAACAAGGGCATGCACTTCAAAGGAAAATACATTTCACTATCTTAGATTACTAACAACTTCAGGTTTTTTATGTTATGAATTTATGTTATTATTGTGAAAATTAACACATTGTTTCAAACATTTTTTGGCTCTGCATGTGTGCATATTTACATATCATAAGTTCACACACCTAAATGTGTTCATAAATTCACAAAATGTTTTCAAGAATGTTTTTGTTTTACTCAATTGTCCAGTGTTTGGTTGTTATGAGCTGCATGTGAAGAAAAAACAAAATGCTTATATTTTTTTTCCGAAAAAAAATTATGTATTTTCTAGTTGTATGATGAAAGAGTTACTTAAAACTTGGGACAGTCAGATCAATCAGTATAATTACCATACATTGCTGAAAATAGAAATAGTCTTTCTCTATCGACTCTAATACTCAGCTGACAACAGAAAATAACTATCAAATAACAAACTCATAAAATCTTTCCTCACTGTAAGTCTATATTTAATACTGATAAATAATAAAGATTTGCATATTCAGTAAGTCTATATTTTTAGAACAGACATTCATTTCCCAACACTATTGTTTTAGAAAAAGTTCTCAAGAATCTTTATTAACTTTCAAACCCCTGAAAGTAAATCTTTAAATAGATGTTTATCATTTGGCCTTTTTATTACAGAATTGTGTTTTTCTCCAGCTGTGAGAACTGAAATTTGTTTTTACTATTCCTGCAGATGTAGCTTTAAATTCAGTCTTGTCTGCTGCTAATGGAGTGTGAACTAGCCTAATTAAAAATCCAAACTATGCATGTATGTCTCTACTCCAATGGAGATCAGAAACACTAGCAGTTATTTGTAGTTCAAACAGTAATCAGTGTATGACACAAAAGTAATAGCAGGAGCATGCTGATTTAAAGACATTTTTTAACACCGAGTACTTGTTCATCATTAAATGCATTTTCCACTTTTTTTTTTTTTAATTTAACATTCATGATTTCATCTGTCTCCAAGCACCAGTGTCCACAGTGGCTCCCACTGGTGATGGCAATGATAGGCAGTGCTACAATCCCACCCATTACCTAGCACCTCTCCGAGGTGGAGAATTGCTTGCATACATACCTTCCCTCTGGATTTTTCCTCCCCCAAGCAAGCAATTAAATAGCCAAGTACTCTGAAGAACAACCTCCTTGCCTAGTGTGTCAAGATCTAGAAGCTCATTGCTCATTGTGATTTTGATTCATAACTAGAGTGTTTGGAATGAAACCCCGATCCCTGTCAGCAATAGTCTGTAGCATCCTTTCTTGCACACTGAACCATAATACCTGTTATTTCTTCAAATGTGTTTTGCTCTTCTAGTAACTATTAGCTAGATTTTTGTGCCATTTTCCTGGTATATCCCAAGCCCATCTAAATGAACAGATAATTAAATATGTAATCTAATAATTCCAATTATGCTGTAGTTTCTATTCCTTGTATATGCTTTCTAGAATCTGTACCATACCTTTTTCTTCTTTCTTCTTTTTTTTTCCACTTTTTTTTTTTTTCAAACCTGAGCTTGTGAGTGACAGGTTAGTTCATCAGCATTACAGCCCTCCTGTTTCTGTCTCATCTCATGCAGACAGGTCACTGTGTCCAATCACCCTTCTGGCTCTGCTATCCCTGAGGGAGCCCTGGCCAGCCTGCCATCTTGATCCACCGGCCTGAGGGCCCAGGCTGGCTGCACATTTCTGTGTTCACTGGCTTTTGCAAATATACTAAAATGGGAAGGGGTAGGGTGTGGGTGTGTGCGTGCAGATTAAATTAGATCTCTGTAAACTGAGAGGAAGTAAATTAGGGAACATTCTTCTTCAAATAAGCAGGCATTTTCAGTTATTACTACAATGTGGGAGTTCTCTTTCTACATGTCAACACTGGGGGGTTTTTTTGTGTATTTCAATGATATCCCCTATGTCATCACTTAATCTAGTAGAAGCTATTTATGCAAGGGTACATGTACACTGTTTTCCCACAGAGAGTTCTGCTCTGAAGCCCAGTTTATGTCTGATACATTGCTGCAGCCCAGGTGGGTCCCCTATTCTGTGTTTTAGCTTGTTGTTTTTTAATTTATTTTGTTTGGGTTTTTTCCCCTCCCCCATGATTAACAAAAAAAGAACAGGGGGATAAATGTTTCCAAGAAGCCATTGATTTCCATAACTCATGGGTGACTTTTGAGAAGTTTGATCTGTTGTTGGTGCTGTTTTGCAATACAGATCAATACATATCCTGGAGTTTAATTTTTACCAAACGAAGATCAGATCTATAATGTTAGTTTGTCTTGAGCAGTTCCTTAAGTGTTACTTCTTACAGTAGTAGGGAAGGTCTTTTTCTCTTGGAATACCCATTTCCATCTCTAATCTAATGTACAGAAGTGCCTATAACACATGCAAACAGTAAAGAACCGTATTGCACACGAATTTAAGACTCAATTTTATAATACTGAAAGGAAGTGTGCCCTTTTGTCTACAGTTTGGGACAAATACTGTTCTCTCTAATAAGAATTAGGACTATCACTGTAAGAATGACTACTTGCATAAGTAAGGTCATATTACTTGTCCCCTTGTCTGCTTAGTGCATGTCCAGCACAGACATTGTTGTCCTTTACAGTCACCAGCAGTTGTTTTCTGCAGTTCGAGACAGTGAGAGAGAGATTTATGGACAGGTACACAGTGACTGTTGCTTTCAGTAGTAGAGAGACAATGTAAACAGCAAGAATCATGTTTGAAAAACTTCAAAAACATATTTTTTAATATTTATGAACAAGCTGGTACTCTGATAATGAAGCATTCCATCTCTGCAGAAATCCACTGGTTTATACATTCTCTAGTACATTGTGTCCTTAAGAATTATTATTGTAAGGAGATGCAGGAATGTGGCTGTAATATTTTACAGTGTAAATATTTGTTGTAGAGGAGTTTGGATCTTGTTAATTTAATATATGTAAATTCTTTGGTCCTAGGCTGGATTCCAGCAAAAGAATGCATTTGTGTGTCGACTTTTGTTTTTACAGCAGGAAAGATGTATTTTTATCAGGTCTTAATTGAAATCATCCCTCTAAAAACATCTTTGTTATCATATTTCTTTATTCTGTTCTGTGCTACTCTGCTGGCTCATGTGTTAGTTTGTGGATCAGGTGAATTAAGAGGTTAAATCTTTAAAAAGTTGTGATTTACACTCTGTATATATTCACTATTACTCTAATTGTAAGAGAAAAATGAAATATGTCAGATGACCTTTAAATTGCTGGGCAAGCGACACTCATCCAGTGATGTAGATTTTTATCTTTTGGCAATGCATTTACATTCACGTACCTCTGCTGTGTTTTCTAGATTCTAGACTGATAAACTAAATAGCAATCTAGGCCACTTTTGTATGTATAGTGCATAGAAGTGACCGTGCTGAGCCTCTTATCTTACATTGACCTGTAGCTGTAACAAGACTTTTATTTTTCTTCCCTGATCTGAACTGCAACTCAAATGGAAGAAAAGGACAATTGAAGATAAATTGTACACAGCATTTTCAACGCTAGATGAAGACATGGCAAAAATATTCTTTTTTTCCTATGATTTACATCTCTATGGCATTTGCTTGTAGTGCTGCACCTTATTCTGAAATTGTAAAAATTATAGGAAAGACCTCAGATCAATCAGTTCAGAATATGTGCTTATTGCTTGTTTATCAGTCATTAAACTTAACGGGACTTAAATGTCTACTAAAAAGATGGTCAGCAAATCACTTAAGCCCATGTAAGAAGTGTACTACTGCTATATCTTCGTATGCACAATACAATATAGAATTCAACAGGATTTCCTAAGTAAATAACAGTTTGAAGGATTTGATCCAACTTTGCTACTGCATTACTGTCATTGCTAATAAATACAACATCCTCTAGTTTAAGAGCTACCTAGATAACTGCTATGTGAACTCTTTTATAATTAGAACTGACTATTAGGATTAAAGATAGTAACTCAAGGCTCTTGAACACTTTTATTTTTTGAGGATGTCAGGGCTACAGGTAAATGGACTATAGCTTCAGGGTTTTTGTTTTATCATTGGCTTTGAAACCTCTGTGATATGTAGGACTATTGCTTCAAAAGAGAAGATTAGTTGTTGATATTTGCGGCTGATTCTCTGATGACTGGTAGTGTGCTGTTCCATAGGAGAGCTTTATCTAACTGTTAGATCAAAAGAAAATTTCGAAGATCAAGAGACTCTTCTAAATTTCTAGCCATTTAAAAAAGTGGTAGTGGTGGAATTTTTTTTTTTTTTAAAGGAGGGGCACTGGACACAGGAGAGCCAAAAATCTGCATTGCAAGCCATCCTTCCATGGTGAAGCATATAAATTAAATTTTCCTGAGGTGTTTAGCAGTCATTTTGCAGTTCCTAATAAGCATTTTTTTTTCCTAAGAGTGGTACAGTTTTTATATACCATACTCTAGTACTGTAAACCTAGGTCCAACAAACTTTTAAGCATAGTTTTCTTTTTACTCACATGAGTAAGAGCAATTGATGTCATTAACAGTGGTGCATGTACTTAAAGTTGAAGAAAGGTGCTTTACAGATGAGTGCCTCCAAAGTGGATTTTACTGTCTGGCATAGTTGCATGGTTGTCCTATGCCCTTTGCTCACCTGAATGAGTTTTTACAGGATAGGACACATATCTGTCCTTTCAAAACAGATGGTCTTGTCTTGATAAGCTTTCCTGTACCACCTTACTGTAAAAGAAATCTAGTGGCAGTGCTGCAAAATCTTACTTGCATGAGTAATTTTAAATCCTGTGATATTTCGAGCAAGTATTACCTAACCTACTTGCTAAATATGATCTATCCCCACAGGTAACTCCTTCCAGGATGGGTCTCTGAACCCACAAATGGGAACGGGCATTGCAACGAGAAACATGTCCCTAAGTAAAAGGAAAAAAATTATGTTAGGAAGGAACTTCATGAGACTTTAGCCACTAATCCCATCAAATAATTTTTATTTTACAAGTTTTTAAATTTTCAAGGATCTCGGACCTGCATGTGTTTAGAATCCACAACCAAGATGTGTAATGGCACTTCCAAAAAGGAAATATTATAAGGGAAACAGTAAAAGACAAAAGTGGATTTTTAGTCACCCCCTGCTATGGAAACAAGCATGTCCAGCAACAGAAAATAACAGAGCATGAGGATTTTGTGAGCAGATTAGTGAAAGTTGTGTTAATAATATTACAGAATAGCTGCTGTTAGACATTTTACAAGAGAGAATTCTGTATCAGAATGTTGTCCTTTTCAGTAAAATGTTTACATTTGTAACTGCTTTCCCACTTACTGAGCCAACTTGTAGATCTCTAAGCTTTTACTTGAACTTTGCTAATATTTTACATGCAATGAAGTATGGGGGAGTTTTACTGCAATAAAAAGTCTAGAGACTTTAGCCCATTTCTGGAAGTCATCTTGGGAAGGGGCGAGGAGGTGAAAAAAAAAAAAAGGATTTGCAGCATAGACTAAGATTGGGGAAAACTAGGACTGCAACAACAATATTCATGACTGAAACTTTTCATATCCTTATCCAAGTTTATGACTAAAAATCTTGTCTTCCATCAGGGGCAAACTAACATTAGCTTCCATTGGTTCATAGTATAACACACCATAGTATAACTACCTGAAAGGAGGTTATAGAGAGGAGGGTAATAGCCTCTTCTCCCAAGTGACAGGGGACAGGACAAGAGGGAATGGCCTCAAGCTCCTCCAGGGGGGATTTAGGCTCAATATTAGGAAAAAATTTTCACAGAAAGGATCACTGGGCACTGGAACAGGCTACCCAGGGAGGTTTGATTCACCTTCCCTGGAGGTGTTTAAGGCACAGGTAGATGAGGTGCTGAGGGGCATGGGTTAGTGTTCAATAGGAACGGTTGGACTTGATGCAGTGGGTCTCTTCCAACCTTATTGTTCTATGATTCTATGATTCTACACTGAAGGCTATGATTAGTATTATTTTTTTTAATTTGTAACAGTAAAGAACTGTGCCTTATTGTTACTGAATCCAGATTTAAAAATAAGAAAGGCTAAAGATGCAAATAAAACTGATACCCTTTAAGTCTAGCATTGTTGATGGTTACAGTGGTTGGTACTGGAAACAGATGTTCCTAGGTGCAGAAAGCTTCCAGAGTCTTGGACTTCCCGCTGGCTTTGTTAGGCAGGACTCTGTTCCAGCAAGGCCTTAATATTTTCAGTTGTCTTTGAAGGTGAGGTTAGGCCCTGAAGCACACAAGGGGGGAAAAAAATACATTACTTTTCTTTTTTTTCCTGCTTAGACATTGTTAATGAAGGAAAAATTGAAATGTTTCCCATGAAAAGTGTGCTGTTTAAAGTGAAGTAAAATAATCTAGAATAAAAGAGAATTATGCTGCTCTAAGAAGCAAACAGGATTCCTGGCCATAAGTCTTTCCTTCACTGTGCCCACCCCTTTCTGTGTACAAAACGTGCTTCACATTCTTCAAAGGGATTATACAGAGCAGAAATAATATCCACAAACAAGAGGCTCTCAGTCTGTTGGAGGAAAGGTTGAAAGTTGTGGCAAATGTAAGACTGGCTTCTAATGTGGAAGAATAAAGCAGAGAACATCAAACTCATTTCACTTAGTGTCATTCATCATGATTTATCATTATAGTCAGGGCAAACTGTGATCTCAGAGCTGAAACAATTTTGTCCATTAAGATGAAAAAAACAGCTCCAAAAACCAGAATGTTCCAGCTTGGTTTTTATATCCTTAGGGTTGCAATATTGAATTCAGAATTGGGAAAGCTTAATCTTGCAGCCAGATTTGACAAAATGCTGGTTGAACAGTAGACAGTGTGATGGCTTGTGTGTTGTAATGTTCATGGTGGGAAATAAAGAAAGATAAGAAGATTTTTCCATTAGTTTGGATGCAGTAATCACTACTCTCTCCAGCTTCTCACCAAAGTAGGCAAGAAAACCTGTGCATGAGAGTTGGTGAGCAAAGCTCATAATTTCAAAGCCTGACAGAAGAGAAACTGGAGGGCTCTAAAACAACAAGTGAGTGTTTGCAATGGCTCTTTTTGTTTGTTAGGGGGTTTTTTTTGTTGCTTGTTTGAAGGGTGAGCATGAAACCATTTAGGCACATCCACAAGAATCCCCAAAGACTTATGAAAACTCACATGAGCACCATACTGTGCTCACCTGTCCTCAACAGAATACAGGCATGGACAGATGATAAAAAATTATGCCATTTCTCCAGTTGCACTCCAATAATCCTGGAGAGTAGGAGTCTGGGGGTAGCAAGTGTGTAGGTGTGGTGGTATAGGCAAAAATCTGGAGGCTGCATGTGAAATCTTGGAGGGTTAAGGGATGGACTCATTGGCAGTTTTTCAGAAAATAAGTCCTGACTTTTGAATAATCAAACGAAAAAGTGCTTAAGACAGGAGATTTTTCCTCTGAATATATTGGTTTCTGTTTATTTTTTAAGTTCATGAAGAATTCTTAGCAAAAGGAGAAATTGAGGATTGCCCCCTAACTAGGAATTTAGAGTGACTCTATAATGAATTCTAAGCCAAGAGGCACCGTGGTTATCAGCAAACTCTTGTTCTATTCTGCTCATGTCCTTATGCTAGACCCATCACCGCAGTTATTAGATCTCAAAGATTACATTCTTTGATCTAGTGCTTTCTAAATCCTTAAACCACAGTTTATTTATTTAAAAGGTTATATCCAGCATTGGATTGGATTGTAAAGTACCCTTTGACTCTTTCATGAAGGACACAGTAGAAACACATGCTACCAAAGGAGTATTTCCTTTTGACCATGAAGCACCACAGCATTTTATTGAATTAAGAGGTGCACAAGGATCTGTGCTTTTAATCTGGCCACGGCGTTGAGATTCTTTTGTACCTTAATGGTATTATGATGTCATTAATTTTTGATACGACAGACATTTATTAGGATACATAGCTGAATTTCAGCTATTTTCTAAATTAAAAAACCTGCAAAGTATCTTCACATTTCCATAAGAAAATATAAGCACACTAACCCTCAAACAGATAGTAAAAATGGCTTTGTTTAGGGTGTGTTCTTGATGTCTCTTTTTTAATCTGATGTTTACCATGGTTTGTCACAAGCAACTCTGTGGAGCTAAACAGTTACGTTTGGGTAAACATGATCACCAGCAGGTTTAAACTTGTCCCATCAGATTCAGAAGCCCTTACATGAGCCAATTTACTAGTGTAGTCTACAATGCTTGATTAATAATGAACTGTGTGATGTGACTCCTAAGGTGATCAGCACAGAAAGCAAAAGGGAAGAATACTAAAACTGAGCCCAGTGTGTTCTGTCCTGACTGATATTAATTATACTGCATCCAAACTGGTCTCTTACGTCTCCCTCCCCTAATCAGTCCTGCAAGGCAAACTGTAAAAATTCTCATTTTACTTCCCTTAATTCTGGAGAAACCAAGACTGAAATTGGCACCTGAAAAGAGACATCTTATTTAAAATAGCTGTTATGTGTTCATTTTTTTAGTGCTTGTGTTTGGTTATTTTTCTTTTTCGAGAAGCTCAGCCCCTGGAGATAGTAGCCTGATTCTACTTTATTCTGAGACCTCTTTATACCATCTGGTAGTACAAAACAGCTGAAAAGTGGGTGTAAGAGTAATTTATTTATGTGTACTTCAAAGCTCTTTTATATTTCCAGAATGGTAGAAAACCACTGTAGTGTAAATGGGAATCCAGCCCAAACAGATGGACTGGAATTTCCATTTTTTTCAGATGGAAATGAAAAAGATATACACAGAAATCAGGTCAGGGGAAGAGAGGAAGAACTAAGCCTTATTTAGCTACAAATAGGTCTTCATTAACATCCATTCTGAATTGAAAAGCAGACAGGATGAAAGGGCCAAATCCTTTTTATTGGCCACCCTTGTTGACAGTAATGAAAACATGAAATGGAGGAAGGTGGGCACCAGTTAAACCACAGCAATCAGTACTTGACAACATAACCAAAACAAAAGAAAGGATGCTTTCTCAATCCATCATTGCATAAATGAGTACCTGTAAAACAAAAGGCTTAGCCTACTTCTCTCTTTCCTTTCTTTATTTTTTAAAAAAATTTTTTTATTTACCCCATAGGCATCAGTGTTGCGGCATTTAACACAGATCTGTTTCCAGAGCATTATTCAGTTAGTATACCTGGATTAGTGAAAAAGAAAACAAATGAAATTCATGGGAATTAATGTTGGTTAAATTCCCTCTTTCTGTACTTCATAATGTCAGATGAATTCTTCAATGATAAGTCAAAGGGTGAATAAAAGTAGCAAACAAAGAGAGAAGTGAAACAAAGAATGATAGTTATGCTAATGGAAAACATCTTAAAATTTACTCAGACATGAGAAAAAAATAGAAATTTTGGGGTTGACCCAGGACTTTTCTTTGAAATTTTGAGAAGCTTCCTATACCATTTTATTTCATAAACACTATTAAACAGTTACATAGGAGACTTAAGGTTGATTCTAAATATTTTGAGGCCAATTCCAGCTAAAATACTTCAGTGGTTCCCAAGGAGGAGAGGGAAACATGGGATGGGATAGTTTTGCCTATTTTTAAAGACATCTCAGTTTTAAAAGCAAAATTCTGAATTTGGTGAGGAGTAGGAGCATTGTGTCTGAGGTGTCGCTTCTGGTATTCTGTGACAATCCACCCATGTTTTATAATGTTCCAAGTCTGAGACATGTAGTTGGCTCATGTTTACCTGGCAACATTAACAGTTACATTCCCTAAAGATACACAGAAAATAAAGGTGTGAAAGAAGCCTCAGAAAATCATCCGCCTATAGACAGGATCATCTTGCCTGAATCACATCTGACATATATTTGTCAAAATGGCTCTTGAAAAACTCTAGCAACTCCAATTCGACAGAATCCTCATGCTATTTGTTGGGTTTAACTATTATTGCCTTAGTGCATAGTGTAGAAATTTTTTCCTTGTAACAAAAAGAATCTTTCTTTCTCCAAGTCAAGCCCATTTCTTCTTCCTTCTTTTAGGGATATCAGGTTATTTCTGTCCTCCCTTGAAAGCTTAGCTTCTAACTTGGCCTGTCTTGGGAAATAGCAGAAGTGGCACAAGGGACCCTTACCCTTTTATGTACTCAGTGACCACTCTCTGGGAAAGACAGAGGAGGAAGAGGCATAATTCAAATGAAGATAGGACAAGAGCCAGGGAAGAGACAGGTACAGACTGAAATAATGTGTACACATGTAGTCAATTGTAACTAGAGAGTGGTGAGGGATGGAGAGGAAAAATAGGAGGTGGAGGGGAGAGTGAGTCCAAGAGAGGTTGGGAACTGTGAGGATCAATAGGGGAGAGGACTTGCACCCTCTGTGGGCAAGCTGAAATGAGAGGAGCAGTTGAGAGGGGGCTGGACATGCCTAGGGATAAAGACAGAAACTGAAAACCTGTGGGGCAGGTTCCCTTGCTTCTCCTTTGCTTCTCCTGGCAAATCCTATTGGCAAAGTATCTCAGTATTCCTTTAAAAAATATGAAGGCAAACATGCAAAATGTGAAAAGAATTGTTTGTATTGATAAGCCACAGAATTAAAATAAAATATTTGTACAGTCATAATTTGTTTTGCTTGTGAGTATGTATAATACTAGACTCTTCAATAATGTAAACAACCGCAAATGTCACACAGATTAGGTTCCTTTAGCATGACCGCTATACCTCCACAATTCCACTTATGTTTCCATAATAGTATTTGACAATATAGATAATTATACTTATTTCTGGGTATTGTATTTGATATATAATGTTTTTTTGATTCCTAGAAATTGCAGAAGTTTTATGAATGCCTGTATACATATAAACACAGATATATACACGTATGTGTGTATATATGTATTCTGGATTGAATCCCAGAAAAATCTTATTTGACTTTAAATGTTTCAGCAAGGTTGGATTTTCATAATTCGTAAAGACTGAAAAAAAAGAGAATTTTAAAAGAAGAAATAACTTTGAACTAAGCACTTAAGATCATCTGCTTACAAACATCAAACTGAAACATATATATTTTTCCCCCTCTTTTTCATACATATGGTAGGATTACAAGTTCTAACATAGCTGAATTTTTGTTATGAATAAAAATTTTCACAGAGATCTTGCCATTACTTTTTCCAGGGGACAAAACCTATCAATTTATCCAGTAGCTTTTCTAGAACAGTGACTGACATCTAGATTTTTAGATATTTATAGACACTGGTCTTTGTACGAGGTAGACACCTGAAGCCCCTATAATAGATGATACTTGGTTCTTAGTTCTCCACAGCCACAGCTGGTTATTTACAATGTTAAAGATGGAAGCATTGCAAAGCCAAGTGCTTTTTCACTTCAAGTGCCTAATACAGTTTCTTTACTGCAAAGTAAAAGCTTCAGGTTACTACAGAGAAACAATGTTGGATTATCATTTGAACAGATATAATTGCTACTTTCAGCAGCTTGAAGTCACTTTAATTTCTATACTATGCCAATTTTATCTCTGATGGGGAGGGATAATTTTCTGAAAGTTATTTAGCTTTCCTTCAGCATTATTTACAATTGTATCTATAATCTAATGCATGATTTAGTAAGAGCGTGCCATCATACTGAAGGAGAAATAGGAATAGGTATCTAGTACAAACTACTGTGGGACAATGTGACATGCAAAGGGAAAGGAGTAATTGACAACATAGGGGTGTGAAAAACACAGGATTAGAAGAAGAGGAGATGTGGGGTGGAAGGACAATATGGCAGCTAGAGAAAAAAGTGCTTTGGTAAGGCTGAAAACTTCAGTTATTTTTCAATAGTTTTGTTACAGATTTATATGTTGAACTAGTGGTAATAGGGACTTACAAAGGCTGAAAGTGAGGAATGGTAGCCAGGATTAGACTGTGGAAGAGAGCTGTAGGAAAGAGTTGTGCACAGTAAGGCTGATGTTGACAAAACTACATCCATGTTACATCCTTTCTCTTTACCTTCATCCATTCAGCATCTGCTCAGATACAAATTCATCAAGGGACCCATCTTACCAAGCATCAGCAAAACATGTCTGTGGTAGTAGTGCACTAACAACGGAGAAAAGTGTAAAATCAGGGCTTGACCCCATTACCATCCTGTTCTTCATCAATGCTTTGCAAATTGTTTAGATGTTACTGCTATTAATATTAATCTCTTAAATTCCACTTTTTTGCCTTAACTAAAGATAAATTGGCATAGGAGTTGTCTGCTGGGAAATTGTGGCCTACAGCGTTTCAGATAAACATTATGAAACAAAGAACAAGTCTGTGAACCTGTCCTTAGAAGTGACTTACATCCAGAGCTGTTCTGTTAGCAGAGGCGTTGCTGGTTGTGGTATCAATCCCCTCCCTCAACGTGATTTAATGATTTTTTTGAAATTGCTTTTCTAAAAGACATTTTATTTTTTGGTCAGTATCCTTCTGCTTTGGATCGGCTTCTGCTTGGTAAATGCTGCCTTGAACATCCAGTGCCTCTGCAGCTGTCTCAAGCATGAGTAAGGCTAGGTGGATAAAGTACATGTTTCAGCCCCCCTTTCATGCTTTCATCTGGCAAGTGTTTCCTGCCTGAGGCTAGAGAAAGACAAAAAACCCCCCTGTTATTTCATCAAGTTTTACTGAAATTATATATATTCATATTTTCTTCACAAATAATAAGAGTAGGTTTCATATGCAAACTCACAGTGGTGTCTGGGGTGCATATTTGTATCACTGAATCACTCTTATGCTGTAGTCCCACGCTGGTGCCCCTGTGCTCAGGGACAGCTGCCACTGGCATTAAAGGCAGCAAGTGCCAAGGAGGGAGACTCAGTTTGGTCCTTTAGCTCAAGGGTGTCATATGTAAGACATGTAATTGCAATAGTGTTGTGCAATGCAGAGGGGAATAAGCAGTGACATCAGCTTCTGTAATTCCTACACTGTAAAATTTCAGGCCCAGGGTTTTAACTGTAGAGTTCCCTCCACAGCTTCTTAGTCTGTGGTGCAGCCTAGTCACATGAATAATGCTTTTAAATTAACGTATAAGATACAAAAAGTGTAGAGGACACCAGATGGGTCTTAATTACTCAAGGACATTTATTTACACCAGCTGTGGTGGAAATCAAGCAGCACCTTTTCACTGGGAGATGTGAGATTTGGGGAGGAGGGCTTGACGGGGTATAGGCCTGAGACTATAGACAGTGATGGCTCAGTCCAGACCACCATGCAAGTTAGGGGTCAGGTATGAGGCCATGGGAAGACAGAGTCCATAGCAGGGCTGTGGCATTGCTGGGCTAAATGGGGATGTGGGCAGGGTGGGGAGGTCCCAGGTGTGGCTGCTCAAGGTACATAAAGCCTAGTATTCCTATAGAAGGAGGTGGTGAGCAGTTGTACACCAGCAGAGCCTCTGGGCCATGGTCCTGCTCTATGAAGAAAGAGTGAGTGGGGTGAGGTATTTCCTAGTTCATCTAAGTACCATTGTAGCTGTGGTGAGAGGTGCTGTTTATGTGTCTCTGGATTAACACCAGTATCAATGGATTATATGATGTCTCCAAGTATGTATGAAATAACCAGTGAAGAGCCTGTTGATTGTAATGGGGTCAGGTTTGGACTGCATACTTATCTGAAATCTCATGTTGGAATAGTTAAAATGGGATGGGTGCTACTAAGTTTAGTTGTAAAGCTTCCTTCTTGTTATTACCGACCTTATACTGGGGACCAGGCCTTGAAATGGTGCAGGCAAAGCCTTGGGTAGGTACAGCGATCCACTTATCTAGAGGATGCCCTGGGAATTTACAAACACAAATAAGAAATTAAGGAAAAAATGTATTTGACTAGTCTACAAAACTTCATAGTCACTTTTTGTTATGCTGTACTCAGTTTGGTGTATTTGTTTGCTAGCTGCAATGAGTGATCAATGAACCTTTTCATTGGTCTCAAATGCAAGGTAAAATGGCTGAAATTCTCTGCAATTTTCTTCAGAGTTGAAAGGCAGTAAAAGCAGAATAAGCATGATCAGAGTATTAATTCCATAGGTGTGTTTCTCTGTACTAGATGCATGGGGAATCCTGGAGAGTATGTGGTAGCTGAATTTGTCAGTGTTACAGTGGGGGATGTTAATTGCACATGAAGTGTAGGCAATCTATGGGCAGCTGCAGGCTGTTGTGAAAAGTGGAAATATTTGGACAACCAGTGTTGAAAGATAATTTCTTTTGGAGCTGCTTACTAAATCAGTTATGAAATATAAATCAGAGATCCACAATAAAGGTTTAGCCAGTTCTCTAGCATGTACTTCAAGTTTGGAAAAAGTGTTTGGTCTATTTTTCTTTGTTTTGGTAGTGTCTGACTTTTGCTTGGGCTATTGTTTAAAGGCTGGAAAAAAAAAAACATTTTCAAGACTGAATTTTCTTGATTGGTGGAAATCTTTTCTTCAAAGAGGAAAGATGCACCACAGATGAAAAGCAGAACTTTAATAGAGGGCTTTGAAAGTTTTTTTAAAAGGAGGAACAAAGAAATAATTATTCTGCCAGTGCATACAAGAGTATATGTTTAATCTTTTTATTTTATTATTTTGCGTCCTATTTCCCAACAGCCTGATGGAGGTTTTGACATTTAAGCAGTAAAGAGAAAACCAAGGCTTGCAGATGCATCCTCATACCTCAACTCTCATACTAACACTTGCAAAATTTGTGTTAAGCTACAAAGAATAATAATCAGGCATTAATTGAATTATTTTGAGAATCTGTGCTTTACTGTGTTGCATTAAGCATTGCATCACAGTATTGCTAACAAGCTTCCTCCTCAACAAGAATTGTGTTGTGCTTACTACAATTAGCATTCTTCATGACTGCTCTTTTTGCTCTCTCCTTGTAGAGACTTCATCAAAGGGTTTTATTCTTGGATCATATTATGTCAGTATGCTCACATCTTTCTTGGAGAATCTCTCTTTAGTGTACTTATATATGCCAAAGTGTTTTACAAATGCAACATTCTCTTGCTTCTGAGACCTTCAACTACCTGTAAGATGAAATGGAAAAATATGTAGTCAATGTACCATCTCAGCAAGTATATGGAAGTAGAGAAAGTGTTATTGGTGAATTTTAAAGGAATGTACTGATTCCAGTGTGGCACTTAGTCAGAACATCAGCAGAGCTGTGTGATAGACCAAAACGGGTTAGAAACTGTAGCCTTGCAACTGCCCTTGTCCAGGCTGCTTTTTCACCATGTTTCTCATGCAGACATAGATCACAGATGTTAATATGTGTGTAGAATCTTGGGGTAGTGTATGGCTTCTAAAACATCTGTTCTCCTCCTTACTTCTGTGTTTCTACTAGGTGCTCTCTCCAGTGTAGGAGATTGTCCTCCCTAGGTGCTTTCCCAGTACTGTAGCTCTGCTTTGGGTGGGTAAGGGCATCAGTCGATAGAGCTCGGGTGTACTGGTCTTGCTTTATATCCCTACTTTCTATAGTTCACAATAGATATTAGTTCATCTTGTGTTTCCTGGTTCCAAGCAAAACCTGGTAAAATAGCCCACTCCATTTCTGGAGCAAAGGAAACCGAGTTAGAATATAAAATCACATGCAAATTTACTCCTGTGGACTTTAATGCAGAGCTTTGTTTGTAACACAAGCTGTACCCATGGACATGGTTCTGATACGTTTGCTAAACATACTGTCATCAATACTGCTAAACAGACCTTTATCATGAGCACAGTCAGACCAAGTGCAAATACTAATTAGGCCCTAATCCAAAAATCTATTGTAGTTTGTGGCAAGATTCAGTGTTCTTTGGACATCTCCCAAGGTAAAGAATTAATCACTATTTTACCAGGGCTGCCTCTGCGGTTGAGAAAATTACCTCGCTAATGAGCGACTGTTTTGTTTACTTGAGTCCTCCTGTGTTCCAAAGCACTCCTGTTTTTACCTTGGTAGAAATAATATGTAAGCTCTTAACAAGTATGAACTGACTGCAAAGAACCAGCAGCAGTAAACGCCGCCTTGTCTCATAAAGAATGCCATAACAGAAACTTACTTGTATAAATAAAACACAGGACATTTATCCAACTTTACTGTATTGTCAAGGTACAAACTCTATTAAGCTTGTTTACAGAAGTCTGGAAAAAGGGCGAAAATATGGCTTTACTGAAGTCAACAGGGATTTATTCATTAACTGATATTGCCTGGAGAATTTGTGGTAGTTATGGGTACAGAAAGTCTGTGCTGGGGACAGAACTATTTCAAATCTACTCTGAAGGATCTTGATGAACTGAGATTATGGAGAAATTTCTACTTCCTAAAAGCTATGTATTGACTAATACCCAATGTACCATGAATGAAATTCAAAAATAACAGCTTCAAAGCCTGGTGTTCATTCTCAGTGGTCTAAAGAACCCCATCTTCCAAGGATGAATCTTTTTATTGATTCCTTTTTGCTTTGTGGCAGTACTTATGTTTTACTGTAGCCATTTACTGCTTCAGGAGTGATAAGAACATTCAACACAAGACTCCTGTTAATTAAACATCCTATTTACAACAATATTGAATACAGAATTTTTGGTTTATCTCATATTTTAGTATTGATACACACATTTTCTTGGAATGTGATGACAGGTCCAAATGGATCAGATTCAATCACATTGTTCTAGCTACAATACATTTGAGTGCTGCTTGTATGGGAGAAGCCCTGCTGAAGTCAGACATGCTCCTTGTGTCCTTTAAGCTCAGGACACAGTGCAGTCCTTTACTGGAGTGTGGCCTAATATCTGAATGGGCAAATAAGGTCGGTGTGAAAATCTCCACAGTAGGCTTCATGTAGTGGTCTTTCCTTTCTGCTCCCTGGTTATGTGTATGTTATCACTCCTATCAACTTCAATATGCCTTTGGGATCAATGTTGAATTGTCCAAATATCATCTGATTAGCTTAAACAAATATCTTATAGGGATATGCACAAGTGATGCTTTCATTTCTACACCACATCAGAGGTTTATTCTGTTTATCTGTTTCTGTTATACAACCTATGCAAACTAAAAGATGTGTATTTGTATAGGATGGTCTCTGTATAAAAGCCTCTGGACAGACATGCAGACATCAGGATGAGTGCAATCCTTGCCTATGTATAACATAATTGGACCTCAATATGTTGATTCAGTTCCTCCAAAGAGAAAGATATTTCTTTTCAAGATCGTTCTTAAACACATTTTTGTATTTTTTTCTTCTACTTCAGAAGTTTGTCATTTTCATCTGATAAAAAAGCTGTTGTTGCACAAATGGGAATTAGCAATTATCCAAATTTTTAGGAATTAGTATACAGTTAATGTTGCCTGAAAAGATTTTAAATTATTACAAGTGTTTCCTAAATTTAAATCATTACAAGTATCTCATAAATGAGAAACTTAGTTTTTACATTCTTGGATTGGGAGACCAACACAAAAATGCAGTGTGTCTCTGCTCACTAGAGGGATGTTGCACTTCTCACAATTATATATTTTAATGGAAGAATTGCACATCGTGTCTCTACCTACTTAATTTGCGGAAGCTTTCAGAAGATTTTCAGTTTTCCAGATGCACTTGCATGTTTTGTCAATCTTGTCAGTCAGTAAGTTTCCTCTTCTAACCTATGACTTTAGTAAGACTTTTTTTTTTTTTTATGTGTCTGAATATCTTCTGATGCCTAATTTCTCATATGGCATTTATTTGCTCTGACTGAAGCATCTTAAAACTTAGATGTCAAAGTCTGAGCAAGTCACCCTAAAGCCTGTTTTCTATCTAAGTGTTTTAAAGGACTGTAAGCTGCACTGGAAAGTCTTGTAGAACTTTTGTAAGTAACACTTCAGTTTGGAGATATGAACTATGCCTTTCCTTATGTAACAGTTATAATCAAATAATTGTTTAAAAAATATTGTTGTAATTCTAGCTGGCCAGTAAATTTTTGCAGATGAATTTCCAATACTGCAATATATCTTTATAAAAAGTATGTTCTAAGCCATGTACCCAAGCTGGGTGTTGGAAATACTCCAACTCTCCTCCACCAGAGGAGGAGGGTGTGTATCATAGAGAAATTAATTTATATTAAATAATGTAAGGAGTATTTTCTCATATCCAATATTATCCTGATTTTTTTTTCTGAATCATTTGGTATGTGAGGATGTGTTTCTCTCAAAAAGAGTTTTTAAAAATACTGTGTAAGTTAGATTTTTTTCACAGAAACAATACTGGCTGTCATATAATTATTTACTTGAATAGTAGTTGGGAAGGGGAAAACGTCTTGCAAAGAAACTTTGTTTTTATGAAGAGCTCTTTCCATTCAAGTATTACTTCATAATAATACATAATATATATCAATTCATAGTGATTAGTGCTGAACAATGCAAGAAATTATTAGTGAATGTAGGCCTCTGATTTGGCCATGTCACCTGAACCTCTTTCTGACAATTATTTGAAAAGAACCCCATGTCCAAAAGTCACATCCTTTTGTAGAGGCTGGAACTGTACTCTTATAACTTGAGAATTACTAGTCTAAATTTCTGGTTGTGCAGTTCTTCACAGGAAGAAGTTCATCAGCATATTCACATAGTGATACCTGGTGTAAGTTGGCTGGTTATTTATCAGCGATCAGTAGTGGATGTTGTAATGTATTTTAATGTTCCTTTAAGTGAATTTATATTGTGAAATTGTAGTTGTTGATTTTTCTGATGCTTGGTTTTCTAGGGTGCATGATGATGCATTAATAATAAAACCAAACCAAAATTGTCTAAGGTAAAATGATCAACATTAAACAGCTATTTGTAGGCAATAGTTTGCTTACTTGAATTCTTCACAGTAAAATGTTTTAAGTTCTCCATTTTTTCTTTACCTTACTTTACCTTTACCTTTCCAGAAACTGTCCAGGCAAAATTTACTGGGGGGAAGAGGCCTGGAAGGAACGATATGCTTGTAAGAAATACTTATTGCTTAAAGGCAGCCTTCTTGCTCTTCTCTGGCTGTCCAATGTTGCACATGAAATCGCTAGAGATTTTGTGACTTTCAGAGGGAACCAATATATTGCTGGTGCTACGCCAGAGGAGTTAGAGAAAAAAACTCTTGTTGAAACCCAAGGTGTCTCCACCTGAGGCTCTGAGTGTTAGTCTCACCATGACCTTGACTTATATGTCACAGTTAGTGCCTGCATAAGTGACCCCATTTGGAAGCATGTCTCTGACCCTGGTCCCACAAGAGCAGGTGGTGTTTCTGCTATGTTGAGCAAGATGCTTTGCCATCTTTGTCTACCCTTCATTCACTTCCTCCAGTGCTACTCACATTGATGGCACTGCTTGGTGTAGGTCTCTGCTGTCCATCTCCTCAGGATGTAATGGGAGTTTAAAACAAACTACAAAAAAATCTGACTGTTACAGATCTGCTGTTTTGCCTTATTTATGATTGTGTAACTGCAAGGAAAAGTTAAGGTCCAGTTGCATCAGCTGAACTGTAACTGAAAATTGGTGGGTTTAGGTTTTGGGGTTGAAATTAGTTCCTGTGCAGAAGAGCCTGCTTAATTAACTATTATACATATCAACTTGACGGACTATGAGGGAAACCCCAGTCCATGTAGACTTTGTAGTTATCCTTCACATAAGACAGAATTAAACTCCACACCTTTTAGGGAGGGTTATGTTTTAAGTCTGGCACTTAGCAGGATGAAGTTGAAGTAAATGCACATATGTTTAATTGTCAAATGACAGTGATTACAAGTTCTCAGTGATTTTTTTTACCCTGTAGAACCTTCTATATTGGTTCCTAAAGACCTTCAAACCTTAGCAAAAATCCTTCCAGCCAAGGGTCCACTTTGAATCTATCACCTACAAGTTATTTTATCAGTTTAAAAGATGGTTGCCATAAATATGAACAGAAAACCCAAGACAGACTCTTCTGTCTCAAGCCTAGGCAACTCAGTGCAATGCAAGAGAAGAAATACTCTGATGTATGAAACTTCTCTTTTACTTTGGGATGAGATTAATGGAAAACTTGGATGTCAGTATGTCACAATTACCGAATGTATTGCCTGCTCATGAATGATACTCTCAAATGACACTCACCTGTAGGGAACTCTGTCCCTAAATGAAAAGACCTCAACTTCATGGGGCTGAGTAAATATATATATGTATGTGTTAATTTTTGCCTCCTATCTCATGTCAGAAACCTCCTGAGGTGTGGATGGCAGCTTGACAATGGGCTTCTTGCAGCCAGATGATGATTTTTGTCTTGTATTTATTAAAAATAAAGCAAACTGTGTGTTTTTCTCCCTAACTGACTTTGCGAACTAGCAACCTGCATACCACTATATGGTGAGGTCCTGAGTCAGCTCTATGAGCTGAGAACCCAGAGTGCAGGGGCAGACCTAGGTGTAGTGGTCAAGTGCAGGAAGGGCGTCACTTGGTTGCATTTTGTTAAGCAAAACTATTGGGAAGTGGGTCCAAGAGGTACTGTTGGGGAGATAAAATGATGTTTGCTGGGCTCTTGCAGAAGAAAAAGGGGGATAGGAGTGAGTACTGCAGGATGGAGAAGTCCACCGGCCCTTGCTCTAGTTATGTGGCTGCTGCAGGAAGCCCAGTGTTTGCCCATGTAGTGCCAGGCTGGCACATGCTCACTGTTGGTGACTGGCCAGCTGGCTCTGGTGTGGGCAGGGTGCTCACTGTGCTCACACTGGAGCTGTCTCCCTATCCTGGCGAGCTCCTTGCTGCACTACCTGTCACGTCACTTTATTAAAAGGTTTTAAACAAAAAAAAATTCCTCCTTAACCTATTCTGCTGTTTGATTACACTATGCTCACCTCTACAAGAGTAAGGTGCCCAACTTTTGGAGCTCCTCCCAGTATGTCCACGATGGTGGAGCTGGCCTAGAACATGATGATACATGCTGGAAAGCTCATCCTTTAGTTGCTACTATCTTGTATTTTCCTCTACATCTGAACTGGAGGAGTTTTCTATCTGTTCGGGCACGAAGAATTATACAACGTTATACTTGTAGGCACAACACAAATAATGGTGCTGTAACCATTTACAAACAAAAGGTCTGCTGTAGGGTCTACCATTATGGCTATGGAGTGGTGTGTATGCAAGCCCATGCTGTTGATCTATGGAGTACTGGTTGAAGTACTGAGCTTACATCTATGTAGCCTACATTAGCTAGTTTGTTTGTGTGGTGGAGCACTTAAATAACTATATAGCATTCACGTCACTGAAAGGGGAAGAAAAGATGGATTTTTCTCTTCTCTGTTCCATTTCTTCTCTTTTATCTTATTAAAATATTAAATGTGGATTGACTGAATACTAACAGTATTCTAGATACTGCACACTATTACTATCCAAATATGATTTTCTCCTGGGATGCTTCTATGCTTAACTGAAAAGAACAGACAATGGCATAAACTGGGCCTTCTCTACCTAATTTCTCTTGAACCATTTTTTTCCATCTTTTCTCACAGTATTGCAGTAAGTTCAAGCTAAGTCACCTATCTCTGTAAACTGCTCGTGGGATAGAACAACAGAAGAACATGGTATAATATCTCCAGTAAGGGGCTCAAAATAACACTTTCAATCATGCAGACTCTAATGAGAGCTGCTCTGTATTGAAATTGTTAAGGTTATTAAAAAAAATCCTTTAATAATGTGGTACCTGAACAACTGAAAGCCATGAAGGTTTTTTTATCACATGGCAGCCAGATAGTCTTGTTCAGTGGCATGTTAAGCGGGACTCGTGTCTGAAGCATTTTCCCATTATGCACTAGTGCAAAGGAAGGGGGATTGTTTGAAAGATGATGGTCCCTGTCAGATGGGCTGAAGAAGAGATGCCTGCAGACAGTACAGACTGGATTGAGGTGAAATGATTAAAGGAGAATGCTTGAGTTTTATTTCACTGTGAACTTTTCCTCACTATGCATGCTAATTATACTGATTAATAAAAGAAAAGCTTTCTTTAGCAGTTATCTCCATCCCACCCTGATAAAGAAAAAGACATCTGCTAGCAGGATCTTCTCTCTTGTACCTGTTGAGCAGAATGTCGCTAAGTGTACCAAGTGCTGTCTGTGCTGATCCTACTCAGTCTCCCCACTATCTATGCTCTCTTTCAGAGAAAGAATTGGGATGGTTCTCCATCTTTGTTTGCAGCAGAAAAGACTCAAGGTGAGAGAGAGAACAAATCCTGTAAGGCAACTCTGTCACTCACCTCTTCTTCATAATCTTCCCTTAGCTTCCTCTGCCTTCTAACCCTGGTATTGATCGTGTCATAGGCTACAGTAGACCAAGGCAGGGGGCTGAAAACCTTTCCGAACAGCAGTTGCTAGTCTGCCTGTTGCTGCTTGAAGACGAAAAGCATGCTGTGAAAACAATCAGTGCATTTGCTTTAGATCTAAGTGATTCCAACTAGGTCGATGCTTCATGCTGATGTGTTGAAAACATTTAAAAAATTTCTCGGAGTTTCATTTCAACTGAAACATTTCAGCATGTGTCTGACTCTCTGAAGTTGTTATTTCTCACTAATGTAGCAGACAACTGTTTTTTTTCCACCCTAGCACAAAGCAGTAGGGAAACTGAGCCTTTTGTCTGGATAGGTTTGTTTTGAATGTTTTTATGGGAGGAGGAGTTATAATTTTTTTATAGTCTGGGGCTCTTGCAAATGGGCTTCAGAGGAGCAGTAGTTTATTTCATGAAGAGAAAAAGTGGTAGTCACAGTTTTACAGAATGTGGATAAGAGTATAGCTTTATTTAAACTGCTTCTGTTCTCTGTATTTGAATTTTCATTGAAAGGCAGGCTAGATCATTCATAAATTAATGTAGAATGTTTTGTTTTCTTTAAAGCACACGATGCTTCTTTGTAATGTGTTTGCACTCAGTATAATTGGCCTGATTTGCTCTCAGCTTGTGATCACAGAGCAAATGAAGTATTGCAAAAAGAAGGTATCCTCATTCAAATTAGTGTTTACTCAGTTTCCTGGAGTGGCAGGAACTCAGGACAACTTTTTTTTCTGTGACAAGTGGTAACACAATTGCTTTATGATCTGCTTGGAAAAGATCAAAGAGAAATGGAATTTGTTTTAGTTTCTGTTACTGTTTGTTTTCCTTTGCAGTGTTTTGCAGTCATTAGTCTGTAGGAAGTTAAACCAGTCAAAAACCACAGGACTGCTCTCCTAGTTTGGAGCAGGCTGTTCCACGGTCTCTGTGGGAGCCAGTTGGTAGGACCTCACATCTGATTCTGCTCCACTGTAGTTTGGTGCATGCTCCTCTTATTTCACTTGTCCTTTTCAATAACAAGTGCACATCAGTACCTGTTATTCTCTTTGGGATGCCTTTTTAATTATACAGTGTATAGACTTATATTAAATATATGCTGGAATTTCTCTTCCCTCAAGGAAAAGAAGTCACCCATGGGTTGTTGCCACCTTTCCATCTTGCTTCAAATAACACAAATAACATTCTTGCGCTGTTCCAATGGGAAATAGCAAACAAATACTTGCCTTGAGGTGATTCATTGAATTTCAGGATATCATCAGATAGAGATGTTCCCCAAAAATAGATATTTCATTGGAAGAAAATAATAATAAAAAAATGCAACTTTTAAAGTTTTTGTCTGTGGAGAGGAATTTCCCTTTCCCCTGAATTAAACCTTTGCAAATGCAGTGTATGGTATATGTGGCACTAATGGATTTCATACTTAAGCATTTATTTCACCAAATATCATGCAGTGAACAATAGTTCTCATTTAAACAGCTGTAGTTTGCAACTGTATAAGTCCTAGACATTAAAAGCAGATGAACCAGTGTAGGAGGATGTGTGAGAAATTCTGTAGTCTTAGTGGCATTATTTCATTCATTCAGTTTTAAAACTAACTCCGTAGGGAGGCAGCATAAGTGCAAGTTATTATTTAAATGTACTATGAGGAATCCTGTATATAAAGAATGTAAATATTTAATTTTTGTACTCAAGTCAATGGTTTTCTTAAATACTTGCTGACTCCCCCCCCCCCCCCCTTGAGCAGTGGGTAGAGTCTAGAAAAGGAGAAACTTCAAGGTTGTTTAAGAAACTCAGGGCTGGCAGGAATTTATTTATGCTGTGATCTAGTATGGCTATTAAGTAATGATGAAAATTTTCTTTCCAAAGATAGTCTTTCCTCATGGAAATTTTCCCACTGGATTCACCAGGCCTTTATGGAAAAGCAGGGAAGGGAGAACGGTTGTTTTGGTAATGAGTTCTCAGTGGTCCAAAAGAGTTATCTTCTACTAGACTGGATTTATTTTTAAGTTTCAGTGCTGCACATAGCATTGGAACTGGTTGGGAATTCATAAAAGTGTTTGTCTTTTTGGTGGATTACTGAGAAAGTAGTTAAGGTTGATTTTATTTCTGTGCATATCATTGGAATGATATTATAGTCTGCTGTGCCTTTATCTCTTACAAAGGCTTCTTCAAATCACTCCAGTGTAACCTTTCCACCTTCCATGAAATGTAAACAAAAGCAGGTTTGAGAATCGCTGTCCCAAAAGGAATTCAAAACAAAATCATGGTGCCTTCCATGTGCATGCTGACCTTCACCCTACTTTTCTTTATGTAGTTTTTTAAGCCTAGGATTTATACAGCATTAGCCATAATTGGAATTGACACTGGAAAACCACAGAAGGCAATTCGCTTAATCTGAGTTTATTGTGAAACTGGAAGCAGGGTTCTGCCTGAATTCTCTGTAGATTTCCTGGTAGGAAGCATCTTGGCATTTACAGGTGAAATTTGTTCAGAAGGACCTTAAAGAAGGGGTCTTGCTTTGATCCATCTCTTACAGAAGTCAATGAAAGAGACTTCATTGATTATAATGAACACTGGGAAGCTGCCCCATTCAGAGCTACATGTAACTCCACTTCTGCACAATTGCTCTTCCTCAATAGCAATCCAAGGAGAAACTCATGAAACTATACAAGGATGAAAAACAGCGGTGAGTAAGAGGGAGCTTATCCCAAAGTGCAACTAAACAAGGAGGGAGTAAAACATGATGGCCACTATCCTTTGTTACTTCTCATGTGCTAAACTGATGGGTGCAAATAAGTCAGATGTATACTGAATTAAAAGAAAGATATAAAGGGAGAACAGACTTACTGGATACAGCTGGCTGTACGTCTCTTCATTCTGTAATATTTTTGTCTTCAAATTTTTTTTTGTGCTCAGATGCTTTTACTGTTATAAATAAAGTATATCACTATATCCAGGGGGAGAGAAAAAGCTTGCATAACACTATCCAACAACTACCTGTACCTCTCCCCTGCTGCGTTCTTTGATGTGTCTACTTTGTGTGATGGTAATACAGTTTAAATTGTTGCAATCTTATATGTTCCAATGTTGGACTATTAGTGCCATGTATCTTATAATCATAGGATAGTTTGGGTTCAAGGGACCTGAAAGATCATAGAATCACCAGGTTGGAAGAGACCCACTGGATCATTGAGTCCAACCATTCCTATCANGCTGCATCTCTTTGAAGCTTCTCGCACACCCCCAGCCTACTCACCAGTTGAGTGGGGTGAGAAGCAGAAAAGGTCTTGACTCTGTGTAAGCACTGCTGACCAGCAGCTAAAACATCCCTGTGTTATTGACACTGTTTCTAGCACAAACCCAAAACATAGCCCCATACTGGGTACTAGGAAGAAAATCAACTCAAATTAACTAAAAAAAAAATAATAACTAAAATGAGCCAAAACCAGCCCATTCTTATGTGATTTCAACAGGCCAAACTAAGCTGGCAGACTGTATACCCATGCCAGTTCCTCTGCTACAGAAATCCCCTAGTGCACCTCTAAGTGATAATTGAACCAGATAGATACTAAATATGGCAATGAGAATGAGACCTACTATTTCATTCTTGGCTCTACCATATTTCAAAGTAAGTGGGTCGCTTGCAACTGCCATGAGGACTTGTACTCTGGAGCCAAAGATACTCCACCCAAAATGGTAGGCATCAAATCAACAAAATCCTAGGCTAACAAGTGATTGCTAAACAAAATAATCAAAATGAAGAATGTCACAAGGATTGGTGGCCAACAGGCTGTTCCTGTTAGGAATGCTCAGCAAGAACAGCACTTGGGGGAAGGTATTAGTAGAGCTGTCTTATGCTTTCTCCCCTTGAAGACACCATTAGATAAAGTTTTGACTTAGGTATCTGACAGCAAAATAATCTCTGGGGCACAAAAACACTCTTCCCAAGTACGTAAGATGTGTACTGGGACCTTTAACTTTAGTTACACCAGGCTATCAAGGGAACTAGCCTTTGTGTGGTCAAAAAGTTTGTATGCTCCGAATACACTAAAGTCAATACAAAACTCCCTTAGCAGAATTAGCAGCTACACTCTGCTTCCTGCTCCCCTTTACCCCTACACTTCTCTCAGTTTTTATTTTTCCACCCAGACTGCCAAGCTCAGGGTTTCTTTTTCAGAAACATACATTCCTTCTCTGGAAAAAGTTGATATAAAGGGGGAAAATAATTTTCTTTATCCTTTAATCCTTTATTTTCTTTGCTTATAAAAGTTTATTTACTTCCTACAGTTGGCCATCTTGAGCTTCTGCTTCTCTGCTATGTCAAGACTTGCTTAAGCTTGAAGGTTTTTTAGGCTTGACCAAGCACTGACAGCACTATCACAGGAGTTAATGCTAGAGCCTGGCAGTTTGATGGATTAAGTAAACTTATTGAAATCTTTTTTTCTTTAATACTAAAAGATGCCAAGGGCTGTTTTCTATTCTTGTGCTTTGTGTGAAACACCCACTGACATTAATGGGAGTCCCATGTGTGGAATCAGAGTAGAACACGGACCTTAATATTTAAAAGGCTTGTCAACCTTGTGCATGAAGTAATCTGGAGGTGTGTTGTGATGCTGCTTTTCTCTGCAGAGGCCGTTCTCCTTTACATCTCCTGCCTTTTGAAGGTACATCTAGCATGAACTGCGTGGCTGCTAGCAACAGCATTACTTAACGTTTTCCCCTTCTGACATTATTTTAAAACAAACTGTTCCCTTTTTGTGCCAGCTGTGTGCTTTGCTTGGTCAATAAAATTCACTTGAGCTGTTTCAGTCTGGTTTATAAACAGTCTTGTTTTCTGATTTGTTCATGCTGCTACTCTGTGGAGAAAGAATAAGAGAGAGAAAGCTTAACAGAGAAGCCATTTCCAATGGCTTTTACATTCTTTTTAGAGTTTGAACAAAATACCTAGTCTTTCACGCTCTACCTACTTTGATTGTCTGCTTGTTCTGTACTTGTGCCTTGCTCTAACACAGTAGCAATGTGATAGGTAGCTAAAGAAAGTTAAATTATTTATGTTAAACAACAAAAAAAGTTCACCCAGCTGGTCCCATTCCTCTTTCAAAAGTACACCCTGCTTATTTTGTTAGAGCTAGGGCTGCAGTTCAGTAAGACTACCAAATTGTCATGGGTAGCCACAAATGTATAGCTGTGCTCACAGCTGAAATTAGTTCACTTCAAGGCAGGGTGTAATTCATATAATCATAGAATAGTTAGGATTGGAAGGGGCCTTAAAGATCATCTAGTTCCAACCCCCCTGCCATCAGCAGGGACATCTCACTAGATCAGGTTATCCAAGGCCCCATCCAAGCTGGTCTTGAACACTTCTAGGGATGGGGCACCCACAACTTTCCTGGGTAACCTGTTCCAGTGCTTCACTACTCTCACGGTGAAGGAATTCTTCCTAGTGTCTAGTCTAAATCTGCCCCTCTCCAGTTTATACTTGTTCCCCCTCATCCTATCACCACAAGCCTTTATGAACACTTTCTCTCCAGCTTTCTTGTAGGCCCTTTAGGTACTGGAAGGTCACTATAAGGTCTCCTTGGAGCATTCTATTCTCCAGGCTGAACAATCCCAACTTTGTCAGCCTGTTGTCATATGGAAGGTGCTCCAGCTCTTGGATCCTCTTTGTAGCCATTCTCTGGACCCATTCCAACAGCTCCATATCCTTCTTACATTGAGCATTAGGATAACCTAATTCTGGCTCCTTTGCTTTCCTTTGCTGTTCCTCCTATACCCTCGCAAACCAAGCCTTTCTATGTGGGGCTTGTTTTCCCCATCCGTCTCCCATTTTGGTTCCCCATGCAGCATTTTTATTTCCCTATTTATTTCCACTGTTGCAGTACAAGCTAGGGGATGATGTGATTGAGAGCTGCCCTGCAGAGAAGGACTTGGTTGTGCGAATTGATGAGAAGCTCTACATGAGTTGGCAGTGTGTATTTGCAACCCAGAAGGCCAACAGTACTCTGGTCTACATCAAAAGAAGTGTGGCCAGCAGGTCGAAGGAGGTGATTCTGCCCCTCTATTCCTCTCTTGTTTGACCTCATCTGGAGTATTATGTCCAGTTCTGGAATCCCCAACAGAAGAAGAATATGAGACTGTTGGAATGGGTTCAATGGAGGGCCATGGAGAAGATGAAAGGGCTGCAGTACCTCTGCTGTGAGGACAGGTTGAGAGAGTTAGGCTTCTTCAGCCTGGAGAAGAGAAGGCTCTGAGCAGATCTCATAGTGACCCTCCAGTACCTGAAAGAGGCCTACAAGTAAGCTGGGGAGGGACTTTTTACAAGGGCATGCCCTGAGAGGACAAGGGGGAATGGCTTTAAATTGGAAGGGGGAAGATGTAGATTAGACATTAGGAAGAAATTCTTCAGAATGAGGGTGAAGAGGCACTGGCACAGGTTGCCCATGGAAGTTGTGGATACCCCATCCCTGGAGGCATTCAAGGCCCAGTTGTGTGGGGCCTTCAGCAACCTGGTCTAGTGGGAGGTGTCACTGCCCATGGCAGGGAGGGTTAGACCTAGATGATCTTTAAGATCTCTTCCAACCCAAAGCATTCTATGATTCTATGAAAACTGAAGTCCAACAAAGCAATGTAACTTTTCTTTATTAGTCTGTCTTTAGTTAAAGGTGATTCTTTTTACTCTTCTTTCATTCCCTTGCTTGTCTCCAATGGAGGTGCAAAAAAATTCACACAATTAGAGTGGCTGAAGTTGGAAGGGACCTCTGGAGTTCATCTGGTCCGTAGATCCTGCCCAAGCATGTCCAGACAACTTTTTAATACTGCTGAGGATGGAGACTCCAACTAGTTTGGGCAACCCATACCAGTGCTCAGTCACCCTCACAACGAAAAAGTGCTTCTTTATGTTCAAAGGGAACCTCCTTTGTTTCAGTGTGTGCATGTTGCCCCTTGCTCTGTCACTGGGCACCATGGCAAAGAGCCTGGCTTTGTTTTCTTTGCAGTCTTCCTTCAGGTATTAATGTACACTAATAAGATTCTCCTGAGCCTTCTGTTCTCCAGGCTGCAAGTCTGATCTCTCTCAACCTTTCCTCTTACATGAGGTTCTTCAGTCCCTTGTCCATCTTATTGATCCCTTGTTGGTGTATTTCCAGTATGTTCGTCTCTCTTGTACTGGGGAGCCCAGCACTGGGCAAAGCATTTTGTTGATGTGCAGATGGGATGAATTCCCTCCCTTGACCTGCTGGTAATGCTTTGGCTAATGCAGCCTAAGATACTGCTGACATCCTTTGCTGCAAGGTCCCATTGCTGACTCATGTTCAGCTTGGTGTCCACCAGAAGCCCAGGTCCTTTTCTGCCGAGATACTTTCCAGATGCCTAACCACCAGCATGTACTGGTGCACAGGGGTGTTACCCTCCAGGTGCAGAACTTTGCACTGCTCCTTGTTGAACTTCATCAAGTCCTTGTTAGCCCATTTCTTCAGCCTGTTGAGGTTCCTCTGGATAACTGTTCTTCTACAGGCCAAACAAAACAGGTTAGAGTAATTTCATTTTCACAGCTCAAATCTTCATTTTTATTATGGATTATAAACTAAGAAAAAGCTTTGCTCTATGATGAGCTATGATGTACAACTTTTTAAGCTGAGTTTCTTTGAGAAATCAGGTGAAATTTTATGGCAGTAGGAGGGAAAGTAAGTTTAAGCTTTTACTACAGGGTTAATCTATAATTTAATTTGAAAATTCACATGGTCCACTTNCTCTCAACCTTTCCTCTTACATGAGGTTCTTCAGTCCCTTGTCCATCTTATTGATCCCTTGTTGGTGTATTTCCAGTATGTTCGTCTCTCTTGTACTGGGGAGCCCAGCACTGGGCAAAGCATTTTGTTGATGTGCAGATGGGATGAATTCCCTCCCTTGACCTGCTGGTAATGCTTTGGCTAATGCAGCCTAAGATACTGCTGACATCCTTTGCTGCAAGGTCCCATTGCTGACTCATGTTCAGCTTGGTGTCCACCAGAAGCCCAGGTCCTTTTCTGCCGAGATACTTTCCAGATGCCTAACCACCAGCATGTACTGGTGCACAGGGGTGTTACCCTCCAGGTGCAGAACTTTGCACTGCTCCTTGTTGAACTTCATCAAGTCCTTGTTAGCCCATTTCTTCAGCCTGTTGAGGTTCCTCTGGATAACTGTTCTTCTACAGGCCAAACAAAACAGGTTAGAGTAATTTCATTTTCACAGCTCAAATCTTCATTTTTATTATGGATTATAAACTAAGAAAAAGCTTTGCTCTATGATGAGCTATGATGTACAACTTTTTAAGCTGAGTTTCTTTGAGAAATCAGGTGAAATTTTATGGCAGTAGGAGGGAAAGTAAGTTTAAGCTTTTACTACAGGGTTAATCTATAATTTAATTTGAAAATTCACATGGTCCACTTGTATTAGTACGAGTCTAATGTGCCTTTGAATACACAGTTTTTAGCTCATGACATAAAAATGCTCCTTTCTGAAACTTTCAATGAGTTTATTGTAGAATTATACCCTGGAATTTTGCTCATGTGTGTGTTTTACCCACTATAACATTCATATAAGGTTTCAGAGAATAAAATTGAGTTAGTGAATCACCTTAATGTAATTTGGTTGGGACAATGAGTCAAAAATAATTGCTTTGAAATGTATTTGGAAGAAATTTGTTAATATTCTGGAAAACATATCTTAAGGTGCCTAGCGTAAAGCTGAATTTTTATGTTGCACCACTGGTGCAATTTGTTGTGGGCATTTGATGACATAAAAGGAGCCTGACCCTTAGATGTGATGTTTCCATGGGTCTTCCCTTGATGAACACCGGTCTGGATTTCCTAGACAGAGTCTCCCTTCTTTGACAGCAAGAGGAATTTTGTATCTTGGTGGGTGCAGGCCCTTGTTACAGTTACAAATATTGGTCTTTTTAGGTGTTTATGTCCTTGGGTGTTTAGGCAATTTAGCCAGTATCTTTAAAGAGAGATATATATTAACATCTGATTTTCTTAGTCTAGATGAAGAGTAGATAGGCTGTCTGTAAGGAGTGAGTACAGGCAGCCATGATGCACGTAATCACACAAATGCTTCCTGTTCGGCAGTGTTTTGCAGTTGGGATTGGCCTCCACTGCATATTATTCCAGCAGCAGAGATAGCAATTCTGAATCAATCTCTGTTGTATGGTTTGTGAAAGGACACAGCACCAAAAGAAAAAAAATTTATAAATAAACAAGTTCAGTTAAGACAGGATTGAACAGTTACAGTACCATCAATTCAAAATTTACATCATGTCTGAATGTGGGAAAAGGAAAAGAGGTAAATTAAAAAAAAAAATCATCCTGTTCCTGACCCAAATAGCTCTTGTCCAATAACAACAGACCCACCTTGGGTAGGCCAACAGGAAGCTGTAAGTGTTGCTCTCTCTTTATGAGGAGATTATTACCAAATTTCAGATATAGGACAAAGATGTAATCTAACTTTCACTTTTCTCCTAATCTGAAAAAAGAAGAAAGAAAAAAAAGTTGTCTTCTGTTGGATTTTTTTTTTAAGCAAACAGTATTACTTGCATTCTAGCAAAACTACATTACTAAAACAAACAAAAAACTGCCAACATTTCTGTGAACAACAGAGGAAACCAAACCAAGAGGTGCTGGCTATCCGGGTGAGAGAACGGTCTGAAAAAATGCTTAGAGACTAAACTGGGTGACTCTTGCTCCTCTAGATCAGTCAGTCACTGCTAGAACACTGGACAGGGGTCAGAAATATGACTTCAGGAGGAGACTATCCTCAGAAGTGTGTAAAAGACACATACTGATGTAAGAGATAATTGATTTTATTCAGTATGACATAGAACCCACAATACAATTATTGTGCCCTGCTGGTGTGGTGAATCATAAACTCCTACCAGACCAAGACACTTTCTTCTCTAACAGGTGAGGCACGTGTGTGCTTCTTTGCAAGTAGCATTAGGCCCCTTTGAATTTTTTATTTCTGATTTGTAATGCTGCAAGGAGATTGGATAGTTCCACTTTTTGCTTTCAATAAACATATTCTTTCCCCAAACCTATAGTAAAAGAAGATGATTTCATATTTCTCTGAGATTTCTCCAAAATTTGTCAGGGTATCTGTGATGAATTAAAGTACATATATTATTGTATGTGTGTATCCTTGTATCTCTGTGGGACAGATTTCCTCTTTGATGGGTTCTAGCCATGGGCTGCCACTGACT
>WAAB01019020.1:75000-82428 GCA_013389865.1 Piaya cayana
TATTTGTGGTTTTGTGTATGCCGTGAGTAAGAACACTTCAGTTTATATTATTCTCATTAAAAAGAAGAAAGAAAAACAACCTCCACCTCAACATTCTTTTAGTGGTCCTTACTGTTGTATTGTTAGGATGTGTTAAACATTTTCCAGCTAAGTCTTTTTGAGAAAGCGTGGAAGGAATTCCATGAGTTGAATTTTATGTTTGAAAATATTGCCAATAAAAGCCATTGCAGTGATCATATTCCATTGTAAAAGAGGTCTCTGGCAGATAATGAAAAGAGTAAGCAATTGTATGTAGATTATATAAAAGCTGAACAATATCACCATGAGCCCCCACATTCTCTGGGTAATCTAAAATAGATCAGGTAATACAGAAAATATCACATCTTTAACACTTTTCTCTGGACACACCTTGGTTACTTGTATTTCCTTCTTCTGTTAGGCTGCAAAAATAGAAAGGTGATAAACCACAGCACATACAAATTCAATTGTCATCAAATTGTAGCACAATTAAGAATTTTTAGCCAGCATTGAGGTATCTGTCTTTTGGGGACAGCAGACCTGGCATGATTCTCAATAAAGAGCCACTGAGAGTTAAATTTGGTGGTTTGCAGTAGACACAATGACTGCTGCCCTTTAAGGTACTTTCTTTGAGTTAAGCATACGCAGCCTCTTTTGGTCTCCCCAGAGACCTGCTGGTTGTTACAGCTGGCCTCAACAGGGTCAAGCTCCCAAGTCTCCACTCATGAAGAAGTTTTTTGAGATTTATGGTTAAATATCTGCTTGCAGAATCCAGAGCAGAGGCAACTGGGTTTCCGCACAAGGATTGCTGCAGAATTAGGTGCTGAATTAGGTGCACACTTCCCTGAGCAGACCTCATATATGATGTTTAAAAAAAGGTGGTTTTCTGATTCTCTGGTTTAAAGGTACTGTATATTTCATTGCACTTTATCTTTCTGAGTGTTTTAGGAAAGGGTGGAAGATGAACTGCATATATAACAGCAGGAGCGTATGGGCCATAGGGAAAAGAAGTACAAATGATCCAAAACTGAGGAAACAGATGAGTTCAAATGAGAAATTTTGCACCTTGGGAAAATGTTGGATGTTGTTTATAAGGACTTCACCCTAATAATCACACTTAATGTACTTTCCTTTTTGTATTATTTAATGAAGCATCCTGAAAAGCAATATTTTACATTTTCCACTCCTACACATTTTAAAATACTTGGAAAACAGGCATGTAAATTAAAGCTTCTCATGGACATTTTTAATATCTACAACCAGCTCTTATTCAACATATCATCCTAGGTCTCGCTGATCTTAGCAGCATTACAAGGATCATATTTTCACACAGATGAACCATTCATGGCAATTTCTCCAATAGATTTGACACAAACATTCTTTTCTTTGATATCAGAGATATAAGCTTTCTATTTTTGACCTGTTTTTTCCCCCTAGCCGACATATTTATTGAGGCTATTGCAAGGAAAATCCCACTTTCCATTAATATTTGACTTCTCCGTTTTTTCCTCTTGCCGAATTTCAGGCTGATAGAACTGTAAGAGCATCTTGATCAATGTCAGTTTATGTATGTTCATGCATTAATAAAAACAAACCTCAGAAGTTTATTTAGAATTAATATTTAAATAAACATATATGCACATGCAGTGGTTAATGCATATATATGTATCATTTTGAGTAGATGCCTTCATGATTCTGCTGTTGTAGATCAACAAGTAGCATTTATTGATCTGTTATAACAGCAGTTCTAGTTCCAGAAAATATTTTGATTGATTGTCCTCATCCAGAGTGAGTTTTTTCTCCATCTCTCTAGAGTCTTCAGTGGCATTGGCTGAGGATAACATGGAGAAAAACATTTCTTACCATGGAGAGGATGTAATTATATATATGTATAGTTGTGTTTGGATTCCAAGTAATTATTTCAATGCCCTTTGCTATATCTAACCATGCAATTTGATACGCCTCTTATGCTGACAGTCTATAAGCTATTGGTAGCAGTATATATATTTTATGTCAATCCTGCACTCTACAGAATACGATGTTCACAACTTAATGCACAGCATGGAGCATGAACGCCTTTTGTGACTCATGTTATTTGTTTCATCAGACAGATCTTCTTCACCTTTTCCCTTTTAAATTAAACCTAAAATCAACATTTTATTTGTAAGCACTCCAAGCATGCAAAAGTCTATATTAAGAAGGTAGGAAAATACTTAAATAACTTGGCTGGATTTTATTTTTAATATTAAACTATATAGTAACTTACTACATATTTCAACTATAAATCTTTAATGCAATGAAAGTTTATTCTCAGGCTAGGTCAAGAGGTAAGAATGCACTTGTATTCATTTCGATAAATAAGCTACTTAGCCACCCCTCACTTACGGGCGCCAGGTGAAACCACAGACTGTATTTTACAGGTGAGGTTTTGGATGACAGTCACCAACTGATAAGCAGCCCTCATTCCTTATCCTGCCTTATGCCTGCCTCTTCCAATGGTCTAAATGATCTCTCACATTTTATCTCTGAGTTCCTTCTGCTTTTTGAATGAAGTAAAAAGAAAGGGAGTACACCCTCCACCTTTTGCCCTCCCTTTGTAAATTGAAATGCTCACCACAGAAGCTTGGAAAGGAAATGTTTGAGTGCCAGTACTATTTCCCAGGGAGTGCTCCATAAACCAGATCTCTGGGTTAGACTCCATAAGACCTCCATGCCTCTTTGTGTTACTGTCCAAAAATGAATCTCAGACCGTCCTGAACATTTTTATAAAATCTAGTACCCCCTCCTTCCCATGCTGCTGATCATTGTGAATTTTTATTAGACCAAAAATACTTTGCTTCTGCAAAGCTTTGTGTGATTGCACTTGGCTGACCTGAAAAATGAGTTAACCACTGCTTCCAATGAACTAAACTAGAAAGACCTGCTTTAAGGTTATTCTGCAACAGCAGTGGCTTGATCAGTAGATAAACCTCATGTCCTTGCAGAACTAAACTGACTCATCAGTTGTGTGGTTCCCTGAAAACTGGAGTCTGCCATCTGGACTGAAAGGAGGTCTTTTTTCATGCCCATTGAAGACATTGCTTTCTCTTGATCGGCAGCCTACCTCTGAATGCCAGTACCGTCACTGTGAGGAGTTCAATGCTCCTCCAGCTTTCTCTTAGGAAATATGTATCTGGTAAGTTTGTCTAGTCTTCAGTCATCCCCTTGGTGTGGTTTGCCTTTACCTCCAGGCTCCAAATTTGACAAAAGGAGTGAAGCTTCAAGTGTCTCCATGCACAGAAGGTCTACAGAAAAAAATTTGGTTTTAGCTGTGCTGTTTTCAAGGTTTTGCATCACTTCTTCCAACTGAGCCATCAGCTACAGCTGTTAAGCATTTTGAGGGGCTTAACTGGGTGGTATTACAGTACCTAATCTGAATGCTGTCCAAAAGTTGTTGAGAAAGTAGAACTGCTCTCACAGACTACATGTACTCATTTATAATGTGATTTACTCACAGTTTATTTCTTTCAGTAGACTTACTCTCTAACATTTTAAATATCTTCACATCATATAAAGATATTCAGGACTAGTAATGTTTTCTTGAGCTATGAGGAAACCAGAGGCACATTACTGAGAAGTGACAAATTTCAGAGCACATATTGTTTCCCCCTTACCTCCTGAGTTCCAAATAGGAATTGCCAGTCAAATTTTCCCTAAGTCTAGTGTAAGATTATCTCTTAAGTCTTCAGAATGTAAATAGCAATTTTTTCCTCTGCAAATAAGTGTTGCAAAGCAAAGCAATGGGATTTGAAGCACTACAAGAAGCCAAAAAGATGGTTTTGCCATGAAATTGTATAATCACTGTGCTCGTAGTTAAAATAAGATTGTTATCTAAATAATACCCATGTACATTGTAGTTCTTTTTTGTATCATATAAGCGTAAACACGTATGCAAAGCAGGCATACTAAGCAAAGTCAGAATATCCTACTCTTGTATTTGTGCCACCAACCAACTGAGAGACTAAAAGAGGCTTTGCTGGGCATCATCATCAACAACATGCTCCACTTTCTAGATTGTATTTGTAATCTCATTGCTTTAAATGAAGTGCTAAACTACACTTGCAGAACCCTAGTGAAGGCAATAGGATTAGAATAGGTGTTACTGAGGTCCTAAGTTATTAATGATGTTAATACGGTACATGAAGCAGGACAGAACCCACTTAGGAAGTGAGATCCTAGGCTAAGTCTGTAGAGATAACATGTAAAGGGAAAACCAGCAAGCCTAGGAAAGATTTTTGAGAGAATGTTCTTCCAGTTTTACTTTCATTGTTAGTGCAGTTTTAAAAAAAAATTTCACTGGATAGTAGTGTAAAAAGTATTTCAAGCAAGTTCAAGGTGAAAGACCTTTGATGATCTAACTTAGAAGATACATAACTGTGCATGAATGTGCACCTTTGTGTTATGCATTTCTCTAAGCACTTGCCTTTCTGTACCTGCCCCCCCCCCTGCATATTATATGCATTTTTATTTCATTTTCATCCTGCTTAACTCTGTGGTTACGTTAGAGCAATTTGCCACCACTGCTGCACTCCAGCCTCACGAAATCTGATCATATAAGTAGTCCCACTGATTCCAGTATGTGTATTTAGTGCACGTTTACATGCTTGAAGGACCACTTTACACCTTTCAGATATAGATAGATGACTATAAGTTAAAGCCACAGTTTAACCACACCATAAACATGGCTTTGTTTTCTTCACAGCGGTTCAGTTCCTCTGTCACTAGAAATTTAATTTATCTGGTTAGGCTTCTTGTAGTGTTTTTCATTATGTTGTCATCATTCTGTTAAAGACCCTTAAAGATATGTATAGACACTAGGTCATCTAGGAGAAATAAATCCTATAGATGGAATGGCTGGCTGCACAGGGGGCTAACATGATGAGATCTCTAAAACCTGGAGTTTGAAGCCCAGTGTGTTTGTGTTGTCACTTCCCAGTGTCATGCATCTGCTTTGTTTGTGGTCTTCCAAATCACCTTGATATCATAGGAACTGTGTACATAGGTACTTTTAAAAGCATTACCTTACCTGTTTTAGTTGTTGTGAGGAAGAGAGGTGGAAATGAAATAATATGCATTTGGACTCAGTGATCCAGAGGGTCTCTTCCAACCTGGTGATTCTATGATTTAACAATTTATTGTCATAATTGTGTATTCATTCACTTTCTTCTTTCCTTATGTCTGTTAAAAACAGAATAAAATATAGTGGAAGTCTGCAGATAAAAGTCTATTTCAGAAAACAACCCCAGGAATTTTATCAATTGTTTGTACTAAGAGGTCTCCTTTCTTTCTCTTCCTATTGCTATTTATTCTTAGCTGTTGTTCTGGAATCAGGAGGAGAGATGCAGAGTTGGGAACAATTCTGAGTAAAGGATTGTACACGTGGCCATGTGAGACTTCTAAGATCATAAAGACTTTACAGGACTAGATAAGACAGATTTTGATGTGGTAAGATCCAGGAAATTGCTATTTAAGCATGCAATTCATTTTAATGCACCCCAGACCCTGGTGAGTTGCTGAATAATCTAAGTGGGTATAGCATAGCCCCTCAGTAGATTTCCTTTAAATGATACATGGAACAGAATTTCGTGTTTCTTCAAGTTTAAAACATGATCCTAGAAAAACGGAAACCAGTCCAGTTTGGTTTTTTTTTTTGATTGTTGTAGATTTAGTTTTTCTTCATGTTTTAGTAACTTCTTTCCATACAACACTTGGCCTTAGAGTATAATTAAAGTGATACTGTGTGCTTAACCCTCAAAGTCCTCTAAAACTGGTATTACTTTTTAAAAAATATTTGTTCTCCTCCTTGGAGTGTGTTCTCTTCAGAGTTCAAGGCTTGTGAGTTTCTAGTCTTTCCATCTGAAGAGACAGTTTTGAGCCCAACAGAAATTTGATTATGTATGCTAGGCTTTGAAGCTGAAAGATTAACAGAAGCGAGCATATCCTGGTGCTACACAACTGATCCCCTGTCCTAGCTAAGGATATTTAATCTCATCTAAGGATACTTAATGTTTCTGCTATTTTGACTGTGCAGGTAAATCAACTGTTTCTACGAGTGAGTTGATTCTGTGTAGGAGCTGTTGGTCATCTTTTGCCAATAATTCTACAGGCACCTGGGTGTATGACTTTACATTCTATTGGAAACAAGAAAACACTTTGTGATAGTCACTTAAGTGGCTTTATTTTACTCTCTACGAATGTGCCTTGCTTGTGAACACAAAAATGGTAGCACATTCTTATGGAAAAAGAGCTTTTTCCAAAACCATTGTGACTGCTATTGCAGTAATAGGATATCAAACAGGCAAAATTGTATGTGTTGTCAATAGCTACAATATAATTTCATTGACTTACAATGTTTAAAGTGAAGGCATGATGGTAAGCTTGCATAAGGTGTCACATTGAAGTAATTGCCCACCAACTTGGTTTTATGGCCAAAGAGAACATTTTAATATCCACACAAATTCTGAGGACATTGTAGCCTGCATGGAAACAGAGATCAAAGGATGTGATTAAGCATTCAGATACTATAGTGCTGAGAAATACTTAAATAACACTTCAAACAGATAAAGTAAATGTGGGTGAAAATAAATAAGGAAGTTGATTTAAATCTATGAATAAGAATTCGATCTAAAATACAAACAAGCAAAAAAGATTATGGTTTAAGTCATTGATTTTAGTCTCCCCAACTGCAGCCAGTTTTATTTGGTATGTGCCTGAGTGTCTTTGCTTATGCTTTCATTAAGCCAAAATTTCTGTTCAGCACCCTTCAGGCTAATGCATTAGGTTGGAGTCAGGTTATAGAAGCGAGTCCACATTTGGCTCCAGAGTAAGCACACGAGCTGGGATCATCAGGTCTGCAAGCTAGCAGAGCTGCCTGGCTGTGCAATTGGGGAGCTTGAGGAATGTCACAGACGTCGTTGCTCCACTCATTTTCTTAAATTGTAAAACTGAATTGTTGTACCAGACCAGGCTGGCTGGAGGAAACATAACTTCGTAGCAGTATGCATGGCACTCTCTTTTGCTTTTGTGACTAAAACCATGCTGATAATACACCAGTACTGTGGCTTACTGTGGCTTACAAAAGGCAGGTCTTGCCAAACTAACTGGATTGCCTTCTATGACAAAGTGACTCAGCTGCTGGATGAGGGAAAGGCTGTGGACATGGTCCTCCTGGACTTCAGCAAAGCCTTCTACACAGTTTCTCACAGCATTCTGCTTTGGAAACTGTCAGCCTCTGGCCTGGACAGGTGCACACTCTCCTGGGTGGAAAACTGGTTGGATGGCCGGGCCCAGAGAGTGGTGGTAAATGGCGTTAAATCCAGCTGGAGGCCAGTGACAAGTGGGGTTCCCCAGGGCTCAGTGCTGGGTCCAACC
>WAAB01019022.1:6949-20305 GCA_013389865.1 Piaya cayana
TGGGATAGGGATGGAGATGGAGATGGGATAGGGACAGAGATGGAGATGGCATAGGGACGGAGATGGAGATGGGATAGGGACAGAGATGGAGATGGCATAGGGACGGAGATGGAGATGGCATAGGAATAGGGATGAGGCTTCTGCATGAGTTTGGGGATGGGATAGAATAGGGATGGGGACAGGGATGGGGACAAAGAGGGATAGGGATTGGATGGAATAGGGATGGAACAGCATTGAGGATGGGGCTTCTGCATGGGTTTGGGCATGGGATAGAATAGGGACAGGGATGGGATGGGCTTGAGGATGAGGCTTCTGCAGGGGCTTGGGGGTGGGATAAGATAGGGACAAGGACATGGATGGGGGTGGGGATGGGATTGGGCTTGAGGATGAGGCTTCTGTGTGGGTTTGGGTTTTGGATGAGATACGGACAGGGATGATGATGGGATGGGTTTGGGCTTGAAGATGGGGCTTCTGCATGGTTTGGGGATGGGGACAGGGATGGGAATGGGGATGGGGTAGACTGGGTTTGGGGATGGGGACAAAGCTTCTGCATGAGTTTGGGGATGGGGATGGGTTTGTGCTTGAGGATGGAGTTTCTGCAGGGTTTTGGGGGTGAGGATGAGACTTCTGCATGTGTTTGGGGATGGGGCTGCTCTGTAGATTTGGGGATGGAGTCGGAGTTAATCATAGAATCAGAAAATGGTTTGAGTTGGAAGGGATCTTAAGGATCATCCAGTTCCAACCCCCCTGCCATGGGCAGGGACACCTTTCACTAGAAGTGGAGTTGTGCGTTAGATGTGGCACTGAGGGACACAGTTTAGCGGTGGATGTGGCAGTGTTAGTTTTGCAGTTGGACGTGATGATCTTAAAGGTCTTTTCCAACCTAAATGATTCTTTGATCACTTTGGGCACGTAGGGACGTAGTTGTACACAGGGACGGAGCTTTCGCCTTGGTCTCAGCAGAGGGTTGTGCCTGCGATGGCGCCGTGTTGTGCACGGGGGTGCGTGAGGATGGGGTTGTGCATTGGTCTGGACACGGGATGGAGACAATTCTGGGGCTGAGCACGAGCACAGTGTCAGGGTCGGGGTGAACTTGGCAGTGTTAGGTTTGCAGTTGGACTCGATGATCTTCAAGGTCTTTTCCAACCTGATCAATTCTGTGATGACTTTGGGCGTGTAGGGACGTGGTTCTCCACGGGAATGGAGCTTGCAGCTTGGTCTGAGCATGAGGATGGCGTTCGGGGCTGAGGGTGCAGTTGGAGATGAGGCTGCAAGGTGCATCCCAGCCAGGACAGTGTGGGCAGGCAGCAATCGGGACCCTAAACTGCACCCGGCAGCTTCTCCGCTCAGCATCCCAGCGATCCGGAGGGAGAAACCCCGGCAGAGCCTTTGCAGCCTGAGAAAACTCAGAGGGGCACCATGACAGGATGGGATGGAACCCGTTCCATCCCATCTCGGTCCCTTTGGGGATGGCTCAGCATCATGGTCCCCTTCTCCCACTTCCCTCTCTTTTATCCCCTTCATACCTGCAGATCTAATGAAATAAATGCACATACGCACTTAACAATGTACTTTTTTTCTAGAGATGTACATATGTACGTTGCTCCCTCCCGGCCAAGTTTGCTTGGCTGGGGATTAAAAAAAACCCCAAAATGCAATCCCAATCGAATTAAACGAAAAGACAAACTGAAAAGAAGCCCCAGGCTTTCTCCGTGCCTGCCCCAGGATGGGAGAGTGGCGGGCGGGGATGTGGAGCCCCCCAAGCCCAATCCCAGCAGGGAGGTTTTGCAGGGAGATTTTTGCTGAAAGCTGGTGGGGAAACGGTGAGGAGGAGGGAGGATGCTCCGAGGGGAGGGTGGGCAGTGCAAGGCTTGGGGGGAAAATTCTGCGCGGGTCCTGGAAAGTTTCGTGGATGATCTTTTCAAAGGGATCTCCTTATCAGCTCCTCGCAGGGATTTTAGGTCTGCTTTTAAAATAGTGATAAAAAAATAAGATAAAAATAATAATGGTAACGGTAATAATAAAGATAATTCAAATGATAAAGACAATGTTAAAGATAATGATAATAATAATATAGCAAGCGATGAGGAGGAAAATCTTTCCCAGCCGGCTAGCGGTGCTGCCCGTGGGAGGGGGCAGCGGCACTGGGCATCAGGGAAGGCTCTGCCAGCAGCAGGCTGGGGAGCTTGGGCACAGCAGCAATATTTGCAGTGTGCTCAGATCAGGTTTGTTGTAATAGAGGGAGAAAATTTAAAAAACAACCCTCCCAGATCTCATTCATCACTGGTCCCCAACTCCACCTCCTTTGAGTTTGTTTTTTCTAATTCACATCGGGTATATTTAATGGGTGCCAGAAACTGTGCAAGTGTGTATTTGGGCTTCGGATTCTCCAAAAATAGTGACAAATTCAAGCTGGGCTCGCTTTCAGCTTCTGGGAGTGTCTCTGTCAGACACCCTGAGGCACGGCTCCTGCATCCTTGCTGTGTGCGCCTGTGCCTGCCTGCAAGGGAAAAAAGGATTTTTATTAACAGTTTGATCTGGAACAGGCTGCCCAGGGAAGGGATTGAGTCACTTTCCCTGGAGGTGTTTAAGGGACGGGTGGATGAGGTGCTGAGGGACATGGTTTAGTGTTTGATAGGAATGGTTGGACTCGATGATCCAGTGGGTCTTTCTCAACCTGGTGATTCTATGATTTTATGATTCTATGATCTTGATTTTTCTGGGGCTGAGGGCAGTGTGTGTGTGTGACACTTGGTGACAACTGGCTGGGGGTGGGACTGTACCACACAGGTTCAGATGGGGCTTCCATGCTGAAACAGGAGAGCAATGCAGCTGCAGGCACCGAAACACCCAGGACAAGGCAGAGAAGCCGCCTTTGGGTGCAGGGAAAAGTGCTGATGAGAAGCCACATGTTTGAATTGCTTCCTCCCTCCCTCTCTGCCTTCTCCTCCCTGTTTGTTTCGGTGCCTGCGGCCAGGGTGATGCTCCCAAGCACAGAACACACGGGCTGTGTCCCCGCTGGGATGCTCAGTGAGTTGCAAGGCGATGATCTGACCTGTTAGCTCTATCTCCCTTGCGCCTCTGTAATGAGAGCTTGGCTTCAGCTTGCTAGGTTTTTGATTTTTTTTTTCCATTTTTGTTTTATCTCTTCCAGATGCCTCCCCATCTGCCCTGGAGCAGCGATACCTCTTCGACATCTCCAGCCTGGCTGAGGCGGAGGAGGTGACGGGTGCAGAGCTGCGGGTCCTACGCTCTCTCCCTGAAAACCGGAGCTTGGCCCTGTCCCCTGAAGGCACCTTCCACCACCTCCTCCTCTCCACCTGCCCCAGCCAGGATGGCGAGGAGCCCCGACTGCTGGACTCGAGGGCTGCAGACATTCTGGATGCTGGTTCCTCCAGATGGGAGGTGTTTGATGTCTGGGAAGCCCTGCGGGACTGGAGGGAGAGATCTCCCTTGGACAAGCTGCTGTGCTTCATGTTGAGGATCGTCTCGGATCAGTCGGGGCGGCTCCTGCCCCCCCGGCAGCTGGGGTTCGGCAAGCCCCAACCACAGCCCCACGAGCGAGCCTTGCTCGTGGCTTTCTCCCGCACCCAGAGGAAGGAGAACCTGTTCAAGGAGATCCGGGATAAGATCAAGGCCATGGGCAACCCCCCCTTCCTGGAGCCCCCTGATCCTGGCCAGGAGGCGTACCCCAAGCGGAGGAAGAGGCGGACAACCATCGCCGCCCGCTCGGGGGGCAGAGGCCAGGGAAAGAAGGCGAAGACCCGCTGCAGCAGGAAACCCCTGCACGTGAACTTCAAGGAGCTGGGCTGGGATGACTGGATAATCGCCCCCCTGGATTACGAGGCGTATCACTGCGAGGGGGTCTGCGACTTCCCCCTGCGCTCCCACCTGGAGCCCACCAACCACGCCATCATCCAGACGCTGATGAACTCCATGGACCCGGAGTCCACCCCCCCGAGCTGCTGTGTGCCCTCCAAGCTCAGCCCCATCAGCATCCTCTACATAGACTCCGGGAACAATGTGGTTTACAAACAGTACGAGGACATGGTCGTGGAGACGTGTGGCTGCAGGTAGCAATTTCTGCAGCTCTCCCCCTCCCCTCTCCACCCTGCCCTGCCCAGCAGCCCTGCCTTATTTTACATATATAAATATAAGAATATATATATAAATATATATATATACACACACACATACACATTTTTGTGTGTGCCTTTCCGAAAGCCAAGCTCAGAGCAGGTGTCCCCTGCCTTCCTGGGGCTGCCCTGGCCATGAGCCTTGGAGGGATGGGGATTGCCCTCCCCACCCATGAAACAGCGAGGCTGTAGATTGGCCCCTCTGGGCCCTCTCAAAGGAAGAATGAACTCCAATACCCCTGCTGGGTTTCCTAGGGCTCCGCTGGGGCTGATGCTTTGCAGCGGGAAGCTGGGCTTCCCGCTCAGAGCTGCTCCCATCTTTGTGCCTTGCTTGCTCCCTGCTGGGGAGGGGGACACACAGCCTGGCAGAGCCCCTGGGAGATGCTTGCTCAGCCTCTGAGTTCTGCCTGATTGGCTTGTCTTGGTGGGAAGGGTTTGGTGGGAATGGTTGGACTTGATGATCCGATGGGTCTCTTCCAACCTGGTGATTCTGTGATTCTGTCTTGCTGAAGCTGAGCTGACACCTTCCTTCCCAAAGGTTTTGGAAAATGTCTGGCCAAAATTTTCCTGTGGGATGTGGGCAACCTGGGCGGAGGGGACAGGTTGGTGGCTGAAGCAGAGAAGTTGCGCCAGTGTCACCCTCCGGCTGTGATGGTGTGATGAAGGGGAGGTGGGAACACTCTTTTCTTTAAGTTAAAGGAGTTTTTCTGGCTGCCTTCAAATTGCCACCCCGGGTTTGTGGTGGAGGAAAAAAGAAGGAATCTGCAGGGAAGGTGCCGGGGGAGAGCCTGTGGCAATGTGAGGTTGAAATCTTTTGGTCCAGGGCTGTTTGCAGTGCAGAGTGATTGGTGAATCTGCTCTTGGGGACAGGAAAGATGGTCCCCATAACAGGAGGCTAAATCAGGAATCAGGTCTGAGGAAGAGCTCACACATAAAGAGGAAATTCTTCACTGCGAGAGCGGTGAGGCGCTAGAACAAGTTGCCCAGGGAAGCTGTGGCTGCCCCATCCCTGGAGGTATTCAAGGCCAGGTTGGATGGGACTTTGGGCAACCTGATCCAGTGGGAGGTGTCCCTGCCCATGGCAGGGGAGTTGGAACTGGATAATTTTGAAGGTCGCTTCCAACCCAAACCATTCTATGACCCTATGAAATAGGAACAGCCCTGTGAAGTGTTAGCTGAGGATGCTGCGGCTCTGCACTGTCTGAAACGCTGCCCTAGGCACTGCCACCCTTTGCCAAAGTCCTGCGGGACGCACTGACTGGTAGGTCCTCTCCCCTTCCTGCACAAAACCCCATTTCCAAGACCCACGGGTCACCTGGTGTTGAGCCCATGAGTCACACAGCCATCCCAGTGTGTCTGGAGAGAATGAAATATCCTGCATTCCCTAGCGAAGCCATTGTGTTTGGGTTCTTCTTTTCCCAAATAGTCCCTATAAAAGCACTAAGCTCCACTCTACCTTCCTTCAGCACCCATTTCCCAGTGAGCTCCATCCCTGGAGCACCTGCCTTTCCTCGCTCTATGAAGGGAACCTCAATCTGCCAGGAACAGACATTTCCCGTGCAAAGGGCTGAACACTACGTAAAGCAGAGTGCTTTGACCTATTTTGAAAGGGCTTCAGGATTTTAGTAACTTTTAGGATTTTAGTAATTTAGTATAAATTATTCCTTTAAATCAGCGAAACCATGCATCCATGCCAAGGAGTGTTTTGAACACTGGGAAGCGTCTCTGCTGCACATTGGTGACACTTGGTACCAAACTTCGGCTTCAAGGCTGGGTTAGCTTAGACCAGCAGTGTATTTGCACAGGTTTTGCTTTTGATGGTTTGGTTTTTTTACTGATGGTTGAAGTGTTGGAGTGTAAAAATCAGTGTTCATTAGTGACAGTCGTTTGCTTTTGGAAAGATAAATCCTTGCTGGAAAATATGGGGGTTTTTTTCTATATAAAGCCAGTTATTCTCCTTTGCAAGGATGTTTTTCTAGGGAGGACAGAGAGGGGGTCACTTCAGTGAGCTCGACTGAGATCCAAACAACTTCAAAGGCCAGGAAAGCCTCAGTGAGGGTACAACACACCCTCCTCCCAAGAAAATAGTATGTCATAAGGGATTAAAGTGTGCGCATCAATAACAGTGATAGATCTTCTCCCCCAGCTTTGCTCCATCCTCGCCCCCCTGAGGTTTGCTCTGCATCCTCAGCCTGTGGCCAGTGGCAACTAGGGGAGCAAGTGTGGTACCTGTGAGCCTCATGTGACCCCCTTGACACCTACAGAGCTCCTCTGGTGTTACATCTATGTATCCAAGAGGAAAATCTGGCACCATACATTAGCGTGAATATAAATATGTATTAAGTGCAATGTACCTGTACCTGTGTTCAGAGGCGGAGGTTAGTGGGGAGAGGAAGAATCAGGTCCGTGCTGGTGTTTTCTCTCTGTCAGCATTTGAAGGAGCGGCAAGGTGGAACTAGTGGGTGAGGAGGGGTCGGTGAGGGGGCCCATGGCTTTCCTCTGACCTTTGGCTTTAGTGCAGGCAGTTAGAGGAAGGAGCTCGACACCAGCAGCCCTGGTGCTGCTTGCTCTGGAAACACAGTGTCATTTATAAATGAGGCTTGGAAGTACCTAATTTTTCAACTGCCATTGGTTGCTTGATACTTTTTCTCACTGCTGAGACACATTTGTAATGTTTTTGTTTCTCTTAACCCCGCTCCTTCCTCCAAGTATTTGTGGTGGAGATTTGTGGGCAGCTCAAATCCAGGCAAGTTGCTTACTCCTGTAGCTCCTGGCAGCCCCTGGTAGCTCTTGTGATCCTTGGCCGAACAGGTGACCTGAGACCTGCTCCTGTGAGACCGTGTCCGAGGGGGTGGTAACACCAGCAACTCCCTGTTCTTGTGGCTCTAGTTCAGCCCCAAATGCAGGGGATGGACAGACAGACATCACCCACCTCAGGTCTGGAGGTGGTCAAGGGAGAGCAGGGCGATGGGTTGAGTCTCGCGATGCTTTACCCCAACCTCGCTGCTGCGGCTCTGCCCTGAACTCCACGATGGCTTTGCTGGTGCGGGTGAGAAGAGCGGTGGCTCAGTCACTGCAGTTTCCTAGCCTGGATCACTACAATAAATGCAGATGGGGAGGATTCAGGGAGGGCACAGGCGCCACTACTGGCAGTGATGCTATTTGTGCTTTTGCCCTGCTTCTCCTGATTGTAGGTGCCTCTCCCTAAAAAGGCATCTTTGGCTTTTGGCAGAGACAGAGCGCATTCATACCCAGTCCTGATGCTCTTTTCAGTGAGTTTCTGTTCCTTTGCTGGGCGAGCAACCTCCAGAGGACAACAGGAGGGCAAAGGATGGTGTTGGACCCTCTTCCCCTTGCCCTGGTGGTGAAAGATCTCTAAGGGAAACAGGGGAGGGCAGCCGCACCAGGCTGGAGGGGAGCAGGGCTGGTGGTCTTAGTGGGTAACAATGCCACTGCCATCCTGGGTGAGTGGATCAACCACGGCTATTGGCAGTCACATTGCTCACTGCTCCCAGAGGAACATTTCCAGAGCAAAAGCCAGCAGCTCTCGCTTAGGAGGGTGAACTTGCATATTCTAGCAGCAAGGGCTCCTTTCCACCCCTATGCGGATTCAGAGGTTGCACCTAAATGGTGCAGTGAGGCTCAGGATGCACCGTCAGAGCTGTTGCAGAGAGAGATACTGATACTGGGGATGCAGAAGCCTTTCCCAGGCAGGGAGGCTCCCACGGCTGCGATGCTGCAGCCTTGCCATGTTGGGAATCATAGAATCATAGAATCACCATGTTGGAAGAGTCCCACCGGGTCATAGAGTCGTGGGATGTGTCTGCAAAGAGCATGGAGGAGTAAATCCTGCCTTTGGACACAGGTAAACAGGGCAGTGGCTACAGGACAGTGGTGGCACAGCCCAGCCCAGCGCCCCAACCCCAGAGCTGGCCCTTCGCAGGTCATTGCCTTTTAATGTCATAGAAATGGTCCAGGAAAAATGTATTTTCTGATCAGTTGCCTCTTACCTGAGCTGATTATGGGGCACATGTAAGCATTATAAATATGAGACTTGAAGGTGAACATGCACAAATTTGTTTAATAACAAAGGTTGGACTTGATGATCCAGTGGGTCTTTTCCAACCTGGTGATTCTGTGATTCTATGAATTCAGTAGATCGAGAGTGATTTTAATGGATAATTATAGTTCTCAATCTGCAGTATTTATACAACATTTCCACTTAGAAAACCCCCACAGTTTCCATGCAGAGTGTATTTTCCTGGAGGACTTATTTGACCTTCAGCACCATTTTTATCTGCAGGGTATGATTACAGTGATGCTAGAAATATTAAGCATTTTCAAAGGACCATTGTATCTACCCTTAGCTTGCTTCCCCCGCCTCTTACATGGGAATGTGATTGCACAGGGGCAGAGAAACCTGCAGAGCGATCCCATTTGTCCTGATAGTGGTGGGGCTGCAATCTGGGGAAGCACACCTCATCGGGACAGGGCTGGTGTGCATGGCTTGGGGTCCTTGAAGTCTATAAAATTAATGCCTCCACTTAAGCTATTGCTGTGCTGTGTCTTGGACCCCCAGTCCCATGGAGTCCCCATAGCAGTCAGAAGAAAAATGCATTTATGCTCTGTTTGACTGCCTGACGACCAAAGTGCTTTGGCCAAAAAATAATTCCCAAGAAACAGTTTTTGTTCATTTCCCCCACCTTCCTTTTTTTTTTTTAAGGAACATTTTTTTTTAATTCTCTTAAAATAAGGTGTTTATCTAACATCCCCCACCCTTTTTATTTATACTACATGCTTTAAATCCAGTGGCAGAAGGGAACTGAATGCCCTCTAGCAGGGAGAAAGATGTTCATTTGGAAAAGGGCTTTCTTCAGGCTCGCTTTGCCCTGGCATAGCTGCATTGATCCCAGGAGCCTTATTTCATAGAATCATAGAATCGTATAATCACCAGGTTGGAAGAGACCCACCAGATCATTGAGTCCAACCATTCCTGACTTCTCATCAGCACTGGCAGATGGAGCCACATCCTCTTTGGTTGTTTGGTGATGCTCGGTGTAACCATAAAGGGAAGACTTGGAAAGCGCTGCTTCCGATTAAAAACAAACCCCAAGCCTTGAGCCTTCTGCTCATGTCTGAGTGCCAGCAACTTCTGGGTCTCTTTGCACCATATGGATTTTAGCTCGCATCTCGATTGCACGGCTCTTGCTACTGGAGAAATCTGAGTAGGTCTGCAGTGATTTATCGGTCCCTCTCCCTTTGCAAAACAAGCAGCTCCTTTCACTGTTGGAAGTTTTAGGTCCTTGTCCCACAAACCCAGGAATGTGTGTTTAGGGAGAGTCCCCTTTGCTGGCTCCCACATAACAGGAGATGCAGAAATTGTTGTTCGCAGCTCTGCCTCTTGCAGGGAAGAAAAGAGAGAGGCTGGGGTGTCACTTAGGACACCCTGGGGATGCCTCCCGTGATGCTACATCTGAGCAAAAGGAACAGAGCACCTTGTGGTACAGATAGCATGTCTCTGGCTTTGTTATCTGGGCTTAGCAGGAGTTTTTGCCGCACACTTTGGCTTGATGTGCTTGTCTGCAATAGCAGCATCATATCCAAACCCACATGACATGTGCCGATGTGACAGATTTGTCTCAAATACCAGTCAACCAACCAGCTCATGTATTGGAGCAAACCTGGTGGGAACTGTCATGTGTTCCTGCTCAGCATGTAGCAAGTCCTGAAATACAAGTGCCTTCTGGTTTCTCTGCCTTGGGGCAGCACAGCCCTGTGCCAGGGGGGAAAGACCTGCAGGGGGTGACAACGAGAGCCTGAGCATTGCACGAGGTTTGTCACCTGAACTGGGGCTGTTCCACTGGATTTGAAAGACACTTAGACTGGAGGGCAATTGCATGGGCCTCAGCAGGGCATTTCCATCAAATCCCTTGCTGCATCCCCTGTCCTGGGTGAAACCAGACTGGCAGTGTGATTATTTCACTCTTCTCCCCTCTGGGGAGGTGAGTAGGCAGGAAAACCCGTGTGGACAAAACTGAGCTCTGCTCTTTGAGAGTGGAGTTGTTCTTCTTTTAACTTGCCATGATCAGCAGGTGGAGAGACCACGCACATCCCATTGGCATCAGAGCAGCTTCCCTGCCATCAGGGACCCGTTTCTGGCTGTGTAGAGTCTGGATGGGGCTGCTGGGTGGCAGAAGCAGAGTTCAGTGTCATGTTCACTGCCAGGACTGTGGGAAAACACAGTGAGGAGAGGAGCTGGGGAGGAACTCTCCTATGGATGTGATGTTACTGATGGGCAGGAGCCCGTGACCTTGCGTGATGCGGGGAGAGTTTTTCTGCACCTCCTGTCTTTGAATTAATGGCTGATAAAAGAGCGAGGTGTTCCAGCAGGCTGGTATATGTAACACCTTGGATTTTTTCCTAAGCTGGTTTATGCCTTCCGTGGCAAAACCAGCTGTATTCATGCTTTTTATTCCTAGTAATACATTGTTGTGAGGATGTAGAGAAGCAAAGTGTCTCTGAAAATCATTAATACCCTATCAGAAACTGTCCTGGACCTTTGAAAATGACCCAAATCTGGAACTCCTGCTGGTGTAACCCACTGACCAATGACCCCACCTTACATCTCAAAGGTTTTGCAGCCTTGTACCTCAAGAGATGTGTAGCCCCTGTGGCTGCTTTTCCTTTCCCTGGTACTGGTATTCAAACAGTGCCCCTGAATTTACCATGTTGGAGAGGAGCCCGATTTACGTGGTGGTGGGAAGGGGCGCACTGGCAGGCTGGCTCATGCACTGGGTTTAACTTCTGACTGAGCAGACCTGGGTAGCAGAGAATTTTTATGTGGATCGGTATTGAAAAATCTTAAACTGAAGCTTGGTCCTTTCACAGGAATAGCTTAAAAAAAAAGCCATTTTTCAGTGGGGTTTTTTCAGCAGGTTTTGCTCTGTGTTTTTCTGCCATCACCACTTATGAGTTCATTGGGACATTTTGTGAGCTCTGCTTTCATACTTGGGCTCATACTATGGGTTTTGAGGATGGGGAGTGTGGAGACTGGCTGTGATGCTTGATGGGTGATTTGAGAGCAAGGAAGGAAAGGCTGAGTTGCCACAGCAAGATGCTGGGGCACAGTCTGGACCCTCAAGAAAGGGACTGTGAGGGGATGGGTCTGGCTAGGCTGAAGTTGGTGGGAGGAGAGAACCCACTCACAGTGCGTCATGTGCTGAAGTGTTTTCTTGATGGAAGGTGGGAGTGTTTGGGTCTCCCCTCCACTTTGCCGTGTCGTCCACCTACAGTGGTGCCGCCCAGCTCTCTGCCTTGACAAAGAGAGAGGAAGGAAAAGACAAGTTTAGGCCTCCCTTTTCTCCCAAGCTGGTCATTCCCAGTAGCTGAATGCCAGCCAGACACTGCCAAATGCCAAGGGGCTCCCAGGAACTCTGCCATCAGCAGCAGAGCAAGAAACAACATCCACAAGCCACAAAAAGGGACGGGTGCACATGGAGGCACGGGGCTTTAGTCCTCAGAGGTGCAGAGTTAAATGCCATACAGGCAGGTATCAGCTGGGAGTGGAGCACTTTGCGGGGCAGCTTGTCCCCTCCTTGGCCAGGGAGTGGGGTGATCATTCACCCTACGTGCTGTGAGTAATTAACCTTCTAATTAGTGCTGAAAAGGAAGGGCCTGACTTTCTGAGGTGCTGAGCATCCAGTGCTCTCATCAGTCGAAGCCACATTTGTGCGGCACCTTTGCAAATCGAGTTCTTACAACCCGAGGAGTCATTAGGGGCTTTGCCCATCCGGAGTCACCAGCTCCGTCTTGCACCGTGGCTCTTTGCTGGTCAAAAAGTTGGTGGAGGTGTTACTCACAAGACCCTAATGCCTGTCCTGTGTCGATCTTGGTGCTTCCTGCTTTAGATGCAGGCAGGAGGAACATCCACCCTGCTCGTTGATCCAGTTTGCTCGATCCCATCACCGTGTGCTCTGTTTCTGAAGTCAAGTCAACACTATCTGGAGCTCCTTTGACAAAATGAGCCTCTCTGCTGGTCAGTCATGGTTTAATTTATATGTTCTTTTCTTTGATTAGAAAGGAAAATATCAAAAAAATGAAAAAGGACTCACGTTTCCAATAGCCGTATCTCTAGTAGTTATAATTTTTGAAGCAATACTTGTATCCCCGTGTGTGCCTCTAAACTCTTCATGTATTTGTTCAGCTTTTTTCAGGTCTGAGCGTGTGAGATATCTCTAAAGAAGATGATAGCCCTGTAAGTGATGGTGTAAATGCATTGTTTGTATGTATTCTAAAGTTTAAATAGATTGTACATATGGGGTTGTAAATGAACTGTAAACAGCAATCTATATTTTCTTGAATATATTATATAGCAGTATATATTTGTTAAATAAGTATTCTTGTATACTCTTCAATAACCTTTTAAATATTTTGTACAGATAAGTTTATTAAATATTTTATTGATAAACAGATCTCTGCAAGTTTCTTTTTTTTCTTTAGAAGACTTGTGCCTCTGTCCCCGAACCAGGTGGATCATTTCACAGCAACCCCCATAAATCACCTTTAATTCCTCAGCTACCCAGGATCTTAAAACTAAAAATGAAAAAGCCATTCATTTTACACTGCCTTCCGTGGCAACCTCAGGTATTTTCCAAGAAAAACAATCACAGAACAGTGAGTGTTTGCGATGGATTTATCATCAAAGAATACATCCCATTTCTTCCCTGTGTTTCTGAATGCAGTTCACCTGCCTTAACTAGCAGCCACCCTGCTCTGCCCAGCCAAACAGGATTCTCTCAGTTGACTTCAATAGAAAGCCTGAGAGGCTCAGAAACATTAAATTGAAGGTGTAAACACGAGAACTGGCAGAATATCCCCTGCTCGCATTGTGCCTGTGACCACACAGAGCTGGGTTCGACGGGAGCACAGGGCTCTGCCCCTGCAGTCGCCCAGCTCCCTGCAGAGGAATTCCAAGGCTACAACCTTCCAGAGGGGTGTGGGAGGGGACCCAATTTGGCTGGATTTGCTGAAATCATCCTCTTCGGAAATGTGCACACTGGGACGTTGTATTCTAGTAGGAGAATTTTATTTCATTTTCAGTAACTGACACTGGGCAAGCATGCTTGCTTCACTGTGAAAACTTAAAATTGAAAACTTATCGCTAAGTGTTAATTCCATAGGAATCCTGCTATGTTGGACTGTCCTATTTCAGTGCAAAATA
>WAAB01019023.1:231-14266 GCA_013389865.1 Piaya cayana
CTTTCTCCTGAGCTGCTAGGATCTCCTTTTTGAAGAGCTCCCAGCCCTCATGGGCTCCCTTGCCCTTAAGTACTGTCTCCCATGAGATTTTGCCAACCAGCCTTCTGAAGAGTTTGAAGTCTGCCCTCTGGAAATTTAATGTTACTGTCCTGCTAACCACCCTCTTCACTTCACCTAGAACAGAAAACCCTATCATCTTGTGATCGCTTAGTCCTAGGCATCCTCCTACTGCCACATCCCCCACAAGGCCTTCTCTGTTTACAAACAGCAAGTCCAGGAGGGCACTTTCCCTTGTTGGTTCATTCACCAAGAATTGGTCATATGTCGCAGTTTAGTTTGAAACAAAAGCTTGACAGCACCATTCACTGACAAAAACTTTGGAATCTGCAGTGGAAATCTTGATCAGCGTTTTACAGCATCAACACAGCTATTCAAAACAGCACCATTTCTACTCAATAAGCCAAATAATTTCTTTTGCCAAAGTCAGGATTTTTTTTTTTGAGACACAATAAAGAGATATACATTTATATTTTCACACAAATTTGGTCCTACCAAAGTACAGAAAATATTACTTGCAGTTAGTTTGACTTGGTAGTAGTTTCTTATGTCCCCTTTTTGATCCGCAGGACACAGAGTTCTCAGGATTCTTGTGAAGAAGCTGTTGTAATTGTAATATTTTTGCATCATACAGCACAACAGTATTGTTCAAAAAAATTGAACATTTGAGAAAAGGGATTTCAGCATGAAAAACTGTGGCTTTCTGTTGCCTGTAATATGTTTTGACAAATGTAATTTTCTGTGAGCAACAGATTTGTTTAAATCAACTTTCATATTTTGGAAGATCTGTCTCATGCTCTCTTCTGAGTAGACCAACTATAGCCACGTGCTTAGAAATTGCGGTTTGTTCCTTCTCACTTGGGATGAGATACTTAAAAAATTCATAGCCAGAACAAGAATGGGACCATAACCAGTTAATATAGTAAGTTAATGTAGTTCTTGACTTGTGTGAGGCAATAAACTGCTTCTTCAGAAAAAGAGGAATGCATCTCCATTATAAAATTTGGTCTGTCTTTTTAGAGATTAGGTATTACAGTAGATCTTCAATTTGCTTACACCATATACTTAGAATTAATCTGTTTCCAAAGACTTTACAGTCTTAACTGCATAGGATAAATACAAATTGACTGAAGAGTGGGCTTTTTAAAAGTTTGTTTGACAATAATGAAACTTGGAAGAAGCAGTTTAACACAAGTTTTCATGAGTTTTTGCGGCTTGTTTTCGTGCTGTTCCAGATCTTGCATCTTTCGGATGCTTTTGTTACAGACTCACAGGATGACCTGAGTTGGCAGGGACTCACAAGGATCATTGAATCCAGCTCCTATCCCTGCTTAAGACAACCCCCAGATTTACACTGTGTGTCTGAGTGCATTGTTCAAATGCTTCTTGAATATTGTTAAGCTTGGTACCATATCTCCTTCCCTGGGGAGCCTATTGCAGTGCTCCGCCACCCTCTGAGTGATGAATCTTTTCCTAATATCAAACTTAAGCCACCACATGCACATCTTCCTACCATTCCCTCGGGTCACAAGAGAGAAGAGATCAGCATGTGCTCCTCCTCCTTCCTTTGCGAGGAAGCTGTAAACTGCTATGAGGTTCCCCCTCAGTCTCCACTTCTCCAGACTGAACAGACCAAATGACTTCAACTGCTCCTCATATGACTTCCTCTCTAGACTTTCACCATCTTTGTGGCCCTCCTCTGTACACCCTCTAGTAGCTTGAGATCCTTTTTATACTGCAATGCCCAAAATTGCATGCAATGCTTGAGGTGAGGCTGCACCAGTGCAGAGTAGAGTGGGACAGCCACCTCCCTTGACTAGCTAGCAATGCCATTTGTATTTTAGGTTTAAAAATAATTGATGTGAGCAGTTGTGTTACAGAAATATGCAACCTAGTTATTTTTTTCTGTCAGAGATACTGGGACTGCTAGCTTAAGTTTGGACTTGCACAGGATGTCTTGCCATGTGTACACAACAATATCCCACTGTATTAATGGTTTCCTTAAGTGACTGGGACAAGCAGAGCGCTTTCAATGTGACTTTGAAGAGCATAGGATTCTTCCTTCATCTCTATCTTAATGTACTGTATACAGCATGTGCAGGCTGTACACCCCTGTGCTGATTTATGCCTCTGTTGTACACCTCAGTGCCCTAGCGTTCACTGATAGTTACTAGTTACAACTATTAAATAGTCTTGGTAATAGGAACCCCTCCAAACTCATGGAGGGAGCCTACAAGGGAGTATGAGGCATTGCCTCTGAGAAGTAAATAGCCATTTGTGTCACTCACGCCTTGTGGGGTCTACACTTAGACACCTACAGAACTGTATTTTTTCCAGATTCAGTGTTCTGCCATAGCAAATGGCAATTTTGCAGCAGTGTAGTTTTATAAACCAGCTTGCAATTGCTTCTCACTTCTCGGATTTCACGGCAGAGCAAGGCTAGATGTGCTCCCATTGCTTCCTGCCTAGTATTTCAGTGGGCTCTTGATGCGTGCCTGTAGCAAGAACTTCAACCATATAGATGAAGACTGGGATCACAAATAGATATTGTCCTGAAACTGACTGAAGCCTGGCTTTTTTCCTAGCATTTTGTGTAGGAAATAAAAACAAGAACAGAGAGGTTGAGCCAAGCACCCTGGAAAGCATGGTGAGTTCTTTTTCCCCGCAAAATCAGAAATACACTGGAAATTATTATGTAATTATTATGTAATCAGTTACAAATTTTACATGAACAAATTGCTTCAGCTGTGTGCTTCAGTCAGATTTGGTAGTGTTCTGTCTTTGTATCTACAAAGTGAAGGTATTAGTGTAGAGATGCACATGTGTGTGCATACACATAGAGAAATACACACACACACACTTGCATGTACACAAATACACATATGTGTGGACACACGCATACGGCATGAGCAGAACCACTTAAACCTGCCAGGGTGGTGAACTGAGGATAGGTCTTTCAGGCAGCAACCTGACAGGCTGGCTTTTTTGGCTGTCCTGCTCTGCTCTCAGCCTGTGTTCTTGATCAGTAGTTGAAAAAACCTCATATTTGCTGTTATGATAGTGAGGCTGAGGGGCATGTATTTCTTGGTAGGAAAGCCCTGACTTCTATCTGTGAAGGAGTAAGAGGGCTTTTGGTGATTACAGTAAAAACAAGTGAGATTAGACTAAAAAGGATTTGACATCTAGTGCTTTTTAGTATTAACAAAAAGAACTTTTTGTTCAGGCCTTGCCACTGTAAGAAGTTTAGCTTCTTTGTGTACTCAGCTGACTCGACTTGTTCTGAGTGTATTACTTGTCTGAATGCAGTATTTTGGGGCATTAGAGATACCGTATGTTGCAGTATGTTCCATTTCCTAATGATGGGCTGAAACCAGATGTGCATCAGTCTGTTGTATATGCTTTAAAAATTGACCTTGTTTTTTGTTTTTATCTTTCTGATTTATCCAACAGGGTGGACTGAGTGCCCAAGCTTTTGTTCGCATTGAGATAGAAGACATTAATGATAATCAACCTGTTTTTCAGCAAGCTGTGTATGTGACGAGCATCAGCATCCACACACATCCAGGAACAGAGATCATCAATGTTGTTGCCACAGACAAGGATTCAGGCATATATGGCATTGTCACGTATGAACTGGTCCCAGGAGAGTTTTCTTGTTTTTTCACAGTGGATACTTCCACAGGTACTTTATGAGTCTGCAATTTAAAAAGACATATAACATGTATCTTCTTCCTGACAATGCTTTTTTTATTTGTAATTATGTTATACAGTTGAAACTTAGATTCTGCTGGGAAATAATTTAGGTTTAATGTGAAGCCTTTTTATTCCCTGGAATAAACAGAAAAATGGGAAACAGTACATGCCACTACAATAGAGGAGAAGCTGTGTACCACTTGTCCGCTATTTTCAGGCATAAAACTAGCTATCATTGTAAGAAATAATAAACGCAGCATTTTTACAATAATATATGAATTCCTGATATGTTTAGATTTTACCTTTGGGGAGCAATAGAATATCCTTCAAAGAAGCTTGTCCTTCCATTTAATCTGTTTCTGTCCCAATCTTTCCCCACACTGTGCTAGAATAACATTCCATGCTGCTCACAGTCTTGCGATATTCAGTTGCCTCCCTATTTGACTCAGTTATTAGCTTTATAAGTGTCTTTTTCTGCTTTTTACCTCCTGATGAGTCTTTTTATCCTGGTTTCTGAAGAGAGATTCAGTGAAGGAGTGAAGAAAACAATTACGGCAAAAACAAATCTGGGTGAATTTTTTTGAAGATAGATTGAATCTTGTAGATTGAAATACTTTTCCTGTGGCCCTAAAACAGCCCCTGTAGTCTGCTTTCTAACCTTAAAGCAGTTATGCACATTGACTGGAAGGAACATGAGCAGTTTATCTACAGGTGTCCATGGTGTCTTCTAGGGAGTGGTTAACTAAACTGCAGCTACCGTGTTACTTGAGACCCACACTTTGCATGTGTATGTGTCCTGATCATCAGTTTTGCTTCATGATGGTAATGCCACAGGGGATTTTTAATTATGTTTTTTAAATTTTGTAATGGTTGTATACATTAGCTGCTTAGTGTGCAAAATGTTGCAAGGCTGTATTCTTTAAAAATGGTGCCTATTTTCATTTTCTTACACAGTCCTCAAAATATTCTGGTGAACAGAAGGAACTAATCTTAGGAAGTTGGTCTGTTTCTCTTGGCTATTTCAGAATTTATTTAACAGTGGAATTTTAACTGCTTGTACAGTCAGATTCTCTGGAGGATAACTGATGTAAAAAATACATTGGTCAATCAATAATCAGGGAGCAGGATCTCCACAGGCATTTAACTAGTTATTTTAAAACTGCCCCTGCCAGCTTGTCAGAGAAAGCCTTTGTGGATGGTGCTAGCAGCAGTGGCTTTCCAGTAGTTCACTCTTGTTAGAAGCTTCTTCCTCAGAGTGAGAATTTTTGGCCATTTTTTCCAATATTGGCACTTTATATAGGAAAAATATCATGCTGAATCATGTAGACCATATAACCTCATAAGTTACTATTTTCTTGTGGATCTATCACAGTATTTTATCAAAGGCACACCAAATGCATGGTGAAGTTGCTTGAGATCACTACTGCTGATATTTCATGATGAGAAGAGTGTTTAAGTCAGAGACACTACTCTCAACATAATAGTGCTTGGAATCGGATTGCACTTAATCAGATCTCCTGGGTAATTCCTGAGTTCAGACTGTGTCTAATTTTAACTTACTAATATTAATGGTATATGTGACTGAATAAGACACTTTTTATATTCTTCTATTTCTACCTACAATAGTGCTTATGCCTAGACACTGGTGAGTAGAATGGTTTTTAGACTTTTGGTGAAAATAAACATTATAAACAAAATAAACATTAAAATTGCCAGTTGTCACACAGAAGTTTCACAGTCTTTGGAGGTTAAATAGCTGTGAAAGTGGTTCAGTATTCAGAGGAAGATGAAACAAGTGGCTCACTGTTAAGGCACAGAGATTTTGTGCTTTTTCTCCTTACTTCTTAGGACAGTGACATTTCCCAGTTTTTGTAGTGCTGAAGCTGTCTTCGTATGATATGTAGCCTAATTTAGAATTGTCTCTCTGAAGGTTATGTGAGGGGCTTATGTGGGCTGTATTTTGTGAACAATGAATAAGTGTGACAAGAAACAGGAATTCTTCAGGTGGACCCCCAAACCAATAAGACAATTGAGATTATATTGCAGTTTTGTCTTTGGTTTTCTGATCTTGTGGATGTGCAGTCTGTGGATGTGTTCTGCAGCTTTTCCAGTCTGCAGTATGGCATATTCTGATTTATCTGCTCTTTTCACAGTTAGAGGACCTAAAAAAAAGGTGTGGGAATGGTATTGAAGTCTTCCATGACTTTCTTCATAAGTTCTGTTTTTTAAATGATTATTTTTTCTCATTGATAGAGCATTAAGAAATGAGGAGTGAAAATCAGTGCATTAGCTTTTTTGACCTTTAGTATTAGATGTAGAAGTGGACAGAAATATTTTCATTATTATGAGTTTAAAATTAATGGCCAACAGTTTGTCACATTACACTGTGATGCATTAAAATTATATGCAAGACGACACTGTTCTACGTGGCATATATAATTTCTATTTTATGTCATCTGGAGTGTGGATTTGAAAATTTATTTCACTGTAGACTTTTCTCAGGGGCTGTTTTTGGAATGCTGCACTTAGAATACTGACTGAAAATTCACTCCTCCATCCTCCCCTATCCCTTTTTCATTTCTTAAAGATTAGCAGATAAAAAAAAAAACTGTTACCCAAATTCTTCATTACTATAGCTTGCTTCTGGCTGTTGCTTTGCTAAAGCATTTGTATGGATATATCTAGAAAGCTTTTAGCTTTGTATGTTGAGCTGTAGTCACAATACAGGATATCATACCAACTGGTCAACCATTGGCTGGGTAGGATATATCAGTGATGCTTTTAATACATAATTATTATGAGGTTGAGCCACATCCCCGCTCCTCCAAGGGGCTCCATCTTTTGTTTCATGCACTATGACATGTGGATCTCGTATATAGATAAATTCATTGGTCATGGGAAGGAAGAACCTTTTGTTGAGCTGATAGAGAATCCTGTTTAAAAGTTTTCTAAATTCTAAGCAAATCTGTATTAGTGGTATATATTTGCTATTTTAGCTTTTAGGTACTGCATTTATTATTTGTGATATGATTTTATACTCATAATTAACATGCATTGCATTTCCCTTTGAGAAAAAGTTGAAACGAAGTATTTTTAATTTGATTGATGATAGATTGTCCACAAGAGAAAAACCACTTGAAAAATTGTGTGACTAGAAAAATGTATGGATAGGGAACTGTAAACCAGTTCCTCTGCTAGTTCGTGACTCTTGCTATCGTTTGTTTCTGTGCTGGTCTAAACAACATCTTGGTTTCATTATGTTTCCTTTTGTAGATATCTGATCCGTGCATGCTCTATGAACAATACTCATTAACTGGTTAGAACAGAGCAAGTTGAAGAGCTCTTCTGGCTAAGAAACTATTTGGGCTATGTTAAGTATTTTTCCCCATCATTACCTAACAAGCTATCTGAAAGACAGTGTATTTATAGTTATGACTGAGCAGGTAATTAAAAATGTAAGTCACAGGATGCAATCACAAGTGTGACAGAAAACCTGTGCAGTGCTGAACTTTAAGACTTTGGGATTAACAACTGAATTGCTAAACTTTCATTATGATACAAGCATTTATATTTTCTTTCACTCAAGGGCATATGATTCATTTTTCCAGTGATCTTAGTGATACTTTTCTTGAGAACTGGATAAAAAGGTGGTTATCATCTTACTGTAGCCCTGGTTCAAGGAATCTCTTTCAAATCAGCAAATTTAATAACAGTCTTTGAAAATTATTTTGGGCCAGTGTGACTTCATCATGTCAGTCCTCAGGTAAATAAAAGGTCTGTTCATATCCTTAGAACAACTTCCCTAGCTGGAAAACTCTCATGAAGGTTAAGTAAAAGGCAGTAGCCATTGATTTGTTTGTTTTGAGTTATCAGTGATTTAAACCTAGCATGAAAAGGATATATAGAGAGAAGCATTCACACAGTGTATATTACAGCAGTGCAAGCATTTAACTTAGCTTCTCAGTCTCTTTCGACTATGCAAGATATTTAGGTGTTGGTTTCCGTGAATCCCACCTAAATTAGATGCCTAAACCAGAGGCTATGACCTTCTTCCTTTGGATGTTAATGAGAACGTTTCTGTCAGTGTGATGGATTGTAAGTGGCTGGATGCCAGGTGCCCACCAAAGCTGCTCTATCACTCTCCTTCTTCAGTTGAACAAAAGAGAGAAGGACAGGGAGATATCACTTGCCCATTACCATCATGGGCAAACCAGGACTCGACTCGGGGAAACTATTTTTTTACCAATCAGATCATAATGGAGTCATGGGAAATAAACCCAAGTCTCAAAACACCCTCACCCCAACCCTCTCCTCTTCCTGGGGTCAACTTTACTCCCAATTTTTCTGCCTCCTCCCCTTCAGTGGCACAGGGGGGTGAGGAATAAGGGTTGTGGTCAGTTTATCACACATTGTCTCTGCTGCTCCTTCCTCCTAACAATCTTCCCCTGCTCCAGTATGGGAAACATCACGTGGGAGACAGTTCTCAACAAGCTTCTCCAATGTGGGTCCTTCCCATGGGCTTTAGTTTTTCATGAACTACTCCAGCATGGGCCCCTTTCATGGGGTGCAGTCGTTCTGGAACAGATGGCTTCAGATGGTCCACTGTGGGCTCATAAGTCCTGCTAGCAGACCCGCTGCAAGCATGGGATTCTCTCTCATGGATTTACAGGTTCTACCAGGACCTGGGTAGCACAGGCTACCCACAGAAGCCACATCCTCCTTTGAGCATCCACCTGCTCCAGCATGGGGTCATCCAAGGGCTGCAGGTGGACATCTACTCCACTTTTAACCTCCATGGGCTGCAGGGGGACAGCCTGCCTCATCAAGGTCTTCACCAAGAACTGTAGGGGAATCTCTGATCTAGCGCTTGGAGCACCTCCTCCCCCTCCTTCACTGACCTTGGTGTCTGCAGAGTTGTTTTTCTTACATGTTCTTGCTTCTCTTTCCCAGCTGCTGTTGCGCAGCAGGGATTTTTTCCCTTCTTAAATATGTTATCACAAAGGCACTACCACTGTTGCTGATGGTCTTGGTCATGGCTAGCAGCAAGTTCATATTGGAGCAGACTGACATGGTCTCCCATCAGACATAGGGGAAGCTTCTAGTAGCTTCTCACAGAAACCAAACTTTGCAACCCCTTTGCTGTGCACACCCAATAGAGTAAAGAATTTGGAGAGCTTTCCATTGATTTGGAGGTACTTGGATCAACCTTTTCTCATAGTATCAGCTGCTACTTATTTGCCAAAAAAATACATGTTGAGTACAACAGACAAACCTTGTTTCAGGAGCTGGTCAGTAGTTCAGCATTAAAAATTGCTTTTTTAGTACAAAAGTACAGCTTCTGCTGAATGAACATTCTTCTGAGGAAATTCTGAGTCGCTAAAAAAATAATTTCCTTTAAGATACATTCTAATTTCATTTTAACTGAATAGCCTAGGTCATCATGTGACAAAAACGTCCTGTAGGAGCTGCAGAAATGTCTAGTAGGTTAGTCCATTGGAGAAGAATAAAAGGAGGAATACACCTGAAGGACATGCAAATTTAAGAATGTAAGAATTATTAATTTAATGAACCAAAAGGCAGATTTAAATCCAGCATCTTTCTCTTTAGCAGTGCCTGGTAATGGATGGAAAAAAGAGGGATTAAGTGTAGAGCTTCTGTGGAACAATCCCTCCATGGATATGTTTTTCTCGTTTTGTCAGTGTGCAGTGTAGTGGTAAACTATTTCCATTACTGTACTATGGCACTATATATAAATGCAATTCAATGTCAATTAAAATAAACTTTTTTATTTTATTCAAAGCACCAGAATAGATTCATTTCTGTATAAGGATGTTGACAAGTTTTCTTTTATTGAAAAAAATGGAAAAGTTATGGTTTAACAGTCACATCTTGGGGGATTTTTCGTTATATGAAAGGTTTTACTTTATTCTTATTACAATACAGGTTGAAAACAGTAGTTGAAATAGCTACATTTATTTTGGGGGAAAAAATTATTTCAAGCATTGCTTAACTCCATGTATTGTGGTGTTTAATATTTAGCAGATTTTAGTATGCATCAGAGGAAAAAGGGAATGCATCCTTTTTAAAGAAAACAAGGTCATTTTTATGATGATTGATGATGCTTTTGTGTAGTATTGTAGGAAAAATAATTTCTTTTTAAACTACTTCTGGCATTTTCAATAGCATGTGGTACATTTGCTAAACATATGAAGAGGTTCACATAAATAACATTTAAAATTAGGAGTGTTTTATTTTGGAATATTTTGAGACCACCTTCCTTTTAAACTGCAGTTTATTTAATTACTGTTTTTCTGATCTTTCATACGAAATTGATAACACATTCAGAATGTTGCAAATCAAAGGAATATGTCTGAGATGCCGGTTTAGCTCACTAAGTTTTTGCTGAGTGATTTGTGGGCATTTATCTTCCCTGAGATCTCATCTAATGAGAAATCTAAGATAGAGAGTACAGGAAATGCTACACAGAATTTACTGTAGTAAGTATGAATGCAGGTTTTGACCCTGAAAGAAAGCTGAGGGGTGAAACTACATGAAAAAAAAATCCATAGTGCAAGCTCATAATATATCACAGAATCACAGAATGACCGGGTTGGAAGAGACCCACTGGATCATCGAGTCCNTATCCATAGTGCAAGCTTATAATATATGTGGCTCTTTTTTTTCTTTTATGAAGAAATTCCAAGAGAATTGCCCATCTATAAAGAGAAAAATCCCTACAAGCTGTGTGCTAAAAACTCAGTCACGCAATAGTAGGGGAATGCGTGTACTTGAGATTCCTTATGCATGAAACAATGCATAGTATTTACAAAAATATTCTACCCCACGTCCATTTCTTGTAGTTAAGTTAGTGTCAGAACTTAGAAGAACCTGCCAGGTGTGAGACGAAGAACAAATTCACATGGCATTACATGGATGATGTGGGCTGATAACAGTAAAAATGAGGAAAAGGAAAAAATGTGCCCAAATGTCCCATTTTGAAGAGAGGAATAATGTGAAATTTAGACAATCGGCACTTTTCTTTGATAAAGACTCTGAGTCTGAAGTACAGATGTTCTTAATGTGCTTCGTGTTCTCAGTTAACCTAAAGAAAGGAAGAAAGTGGCAGGTCACACAAATAGAGCACGTATGTAGTATGTGTAGTAGAAGATCAGAAAAAATTAAATAGAACTGTCAAGCAGAAGCACTATTGTTCTTCCCTATAAAAATGATGGGTTTAATGTTAATGCAAAGTCTGCACCTCCGAACTGCATCCACCCCTTAGAAGATCACTCTGTCTGTGCTCATCCTAAAAATGTTTCTGACATAAAAAACGCACATAAAAAGCAGAGCTCCATACTGAGAAGCTGGTAGGCCAGGTTGGCTAATACATGCTCCGAGCAGACTGATTGGTGGGTCAGCACTGACCTATGCAGAACTAAACCACAGGGCCAGCAGCCAGCTTTGGAGGTGAGTTGGGGTGAAGAACTCTATGTATCTTCTTGCCATCTGCTTACTGTCTGAGCTGCATGTCAGATTATGCCAGCTGGATATTTGCTGAAGGAATACTACCATCATTTGAAGTTGTTAGGTAGTTCAGTTTTGTAACCTTAGAGGACACTTTTGATAGCTGTGATTTTATTCCTCCTGCTGTGTTCTAAGGTTGCCTTTATTTCATGAACAGTGAGAAAATACTGAAGCTATTAAAATGAGTAGGCATTTCTATGTAACCCAGACTTTGTTATTGAAGGTAATACATCCTGATTTTTATCTTTGCCTCTGCAGGGCTTGACTGGTTTGGCTATAAAGATAGGGGTTTTTTTTTTATTTGCTTAAATGAGGACCCTGTGGAAAAACAGATAGGTTTTCAAAGTGGTCAGCTAGAGGTATGAGTGGAAATCCTGTTAGGATAACCAGTGTTATTTCTGCCATACAAAAAGGGCTTTTGTTGAGTAAACCTGCTTTGGTGATATATGTTGTTGTAATGATATGACTGAACACAGGATCATGCAGATGATCAGAAATACATTTTAAAAGAATTATTATATATGGGCCCGTCTCCTGCTTTTAACTCTTGAGAAACAGCACGTAGCAGCTAAGTGACTTGTGGTGTAGAGTCCATCTCCACAGAACTAAGAACAACAAAATCCCACGAGGAATTTTGTCATTGCCAGAGGATGGCAAGTGCAGGAGTGGTGTCTTTCACTAATGCATTTGCATGTTCTGGGTGAGCACTGGCTTCATTTATATTTCATTGTAGATAGGCACAAAGTGAAGAGAAATAACAACTTGGAAGTTAGTGCCCTAGCACATACAGTGAGTAAGTATGAAGCAGACCAAAGATTTGGCAGTCATGATTTCACCCTTCGTTAGTACTAGCTCTTGAAGGTACATTGGACTCTTCAAACTGTTTTAACAATTTACGCTAGCCAGTAAGCACAGATTGTTCTGCAGCAAAGTGTCAGTGACTCCCATTATGGCTGTGCTGATCTAACCTATGCTAGTGCAGAGTTCCCAAACTAGAGCCTGTGGTGTCTGTTGCTATCATGCAACCAGCATTGCAGATTCTGTTGAAAACATGTGCAAGTCATGACAGGCAAATCTGGGTCTTGTTTTTTTCTAACGCTTGGTATCTGCAGTTAGTTCTACCCATGCAGATCTAGTCAAGAAAATGAGATTGGCAAGGAATAGGTGAGATTGAGTGTTGAAGCTTCATCTGGTATTTAATAATGTGATCGTTCACCTGTGAAGCAAAATTGATTGCAGGTCTCTCCTGCAGAATGAGAAATTACCAAAGGATAAAATCTTCAAGGCACTGTACTAATGTAAACAATAAATTTAAAGAATGGGAATTAAATGTTATTAAAGGCAACAAATAAGTCTGTCCTTATACATGGAGAGCTAAGCTCTGTAGAAAGAAGGTGGCATTTTTCTCGCATTGATTTCTTGAAGTAGAACTACACTTGTGTCTGTGTGATCCCCTGCTGTGAGCTTCAATCTCAGTGAAACGTCCCTTTCAGAGAGGCTATCTCATTATTCCGTTTCCATTAGTAGTCTTTCTAGAAAGTTCTTTTCACCATCAACAAATGTATTTTGTACTGCACTAACCTAATTTTCCTCCAAGATCTCCGAAGCAACAAATTCCAAGATGCAAATGACTATGGCTAGTGCCCAGTCAAGACAGGTTTTTTACTGTAATGTCTTTGCAGTAAAATTGGATGCACATTTGAATATTTATAAGGATTTTATTTATTATCCATTATTTTGCTGAAAATGCATCCTAGCAAATTAGTGTTGTGGCTTCAAGATAAATTTTGAGAAGACGCGTTGTAGTTGAGTCATGCACTGATTCGTCTAAGGCACTTTGAATTAAATCTAAATTTTACCCTGTCTGATGAACAGGACCACTAAATGTCTGACTTGAATGGTGAATGTTCTCCCTACTAAACCTTTTTTTGAGAGAAAGGAAATTACAAAGGTAGATCAAAGTTTAAAAGTTTGGTTTTACTGAGCTACCAGAAGCTTTGTGTCTTCACCAGCTTCTACAAGAAGCAGAGATGCGTTCTTAAAGGTGTCTGTTGATATGTAGTAAGTTGTCCTTATTGTTTGAATCACTGGTATTTGCTGCAACCTTACTACTTAGCTTACTGCAGTTTGGCATTTAGTGCATATTTAACTAAACTCAGTTATTGCTAACAAAACCTTCTTGTACTTTGTCACCTCATCTTCATTGTCATGTTGAAAAACTTACTTTACAAATAGTTTTCTGTGTGCAAAACTGGTGACCATCAAAGGGTCTTAGAATATTACCTGGCTGAAAGCAGCTGGTCTTTAAGTATGTGCCTCAGGCTATAATTCTTTTATACTGTTTATGAACTAACAAACATACTTTGGTCTGCTATATCGCTCTATGATTTAGTGTGCTCCACTAAATTCCTAAGGATTTATAGAATCATAGAATCATAGAAACACCAGGTTGGAAGAGACCCATCGGATCATCGAGTCCAACCATTCCTATCAAACACTAAACCACGTCCCTCAGGACCTCGTCCAATAGCACCTTAAACACCTCCAGGGAAGGCGAATCAACCACCTCCCTGGGCAGCCTGTTCCAATGCCTAGTGACCCTTTCTGTAAAAAACTTCCTCCTAATGTCTAGCCTAAATCTCCCCTGGCTGAGCTTGAGGCCATTCCCTCTTGTCCTGTCCCCCATCACTTGGGAGAAGAAGCCAACTCCCTCCTCTCCACAACCTCCTTTCAGGTAGTTATAGAGAGCAATGAGGTCTCC